>JASDQU011444358.1:0-15402 GCA_032191745.1 Picea mariana
CTTTGGAGGATGATAAGTGTAGCAGGTAGGACCTTGATATGCTTACATTGTAATAGTTAAAATTGTGGATGATTGAGATAGCAGCCGAAGGAAAGAAGAGCATTGTGAATTCGAATGATGGTGAGTAAATGGAGAAGAATTATATAGATTGATGCTAGCAGTAGATTTGAGGAGCTCGAAAAATACTAGGATGAGGACGAAAGTGAAAATGAAGATGATGAAAAGAAGGTTCGTAGAGTTTAAGGTGTGGACTGGAGGAAGAAAAAGAAGGGTTTTAATTTGTCTACCTAATTTATGAAAAAAATATGAATAATCGAAGTGATTATGTGACTATTCAATGACAGATTTGGTCCTCAACATGAAGACGTGCTTTTGATTTACGTAGAGAGTTTGATGTAAGAGCATCTAACTCATAAATCACCTTGGAGCCATCATATATATTTCAGGTGATATTTGTTTGATTATTGATCTGCAGATTTGAGTGGTTATTTCTGTATAATTAGGGTGTCTTAGGTATTTTTCAGCAGGCTAAATCCATTTCTGTATTTCAAAATGCAATTTAAACAACAAAATATTGTGATTTCGTATAGAGTGAAATCACATAATTCTGATGAAAAAGATCAAAACGTAGAACAGTTAAACAACACCAATCAATCTACCAACCGTATGTAATCTAGTGAGACCAAGGAGAGACGAATAAAATATCAGCCATTCGTAATTTTTTTGTGAACGACTGGATTTGTATCTGTTGGAAAGTGACAACTAATTGATTTAAATTGATCTAGTTGATTCAAGGTGGTTTCTCCAACAAGATATTGTTGAAACTACTCAACAAATATAAGGACAGTATTAAATGTTTTCAGTTTTGTATAACTAAAGGAGGAGGTCTATAAATATCCCTGCCTTAGAGACATTTGATGAGAAGAGGTTTCAAAGCCCTCTCTTGAGCTGCCCTGTTGACTAAGGTTAGCTGTAATCTCATGATTTCTGCTAATAGGATGTTTCTGCCATTGTCCCAGTTTCCCTCATGTGAAGGAGGTTTTTACCATGTAAATTGCTTGTCTCCTGTGTGACTGTTTTCTGTGCACGTTTGTCTTGTTTGATTCTTTGCTATGTAAGATGTTTGTGGGTGTAAATGGCCAACAAGTGGTATCATAGGGTTGGGTTAAAGAGTATTGCATCAGAGGAGACAAGAAGCCGTAGAGGATAAGAAGGCTGAGCGGCAGGACAAATTGGAAAGCAAAGAACGTAGGAGAAGGAGAAGGAGCGCGCAACGGGTTATGGAAGGAGGAAATGGGAAGAAGAACATTTTTTCAAGGTTGTGCATTAGTCTCTGACTCCAGCACGTCCTTTGCAGGGCCTTTGGAAGGGCATTTTCGATTCCATGGGCCTCGATTTTATCCTTGTTTCATACGATGAGTATGGTGGAATAGTTTGCAAAAAAGTTGGGGAATTTTCTCAAACAATCCCAGGTAAAGTTGGGGAATTTTCTCAAACAATCTCAGGTTGTGGTTCAGTTTTCTGGACAGCTGATATGGATTTGGAGGATTGTGTTCAGGCCGGCTTGATGTCGGTGAACTTGAGCTTTGTTGGGAATCGTCACATTGTTGTCGAGGAGAATCAGGATCGTGATGGGTGATCTCGTGTTCAAAACCTTCTGACCACAGACAAGTCCCTCGGCTTCATCCATGGCAATGGTCCTGACGGTGTTCTCTCCCAAATGTTGGGCGACCTCGAGCGCAAGACGAATGGGATTGTCAAGAACCTCCAGCGCTGTGAGGATCGGCGGCAATCTAGTCGGAAAACGGACGTCAACGACGGCACCGATGACCTGCGAGACATGGTCGATGGCTCCAGCACCTATGAACTCGTCTTAGCAAGATGTCCTTGCTGTCTTGGACGAATTGGAGAGATGTTCGTTTATGTCAGTCGTGTCGTTGTGGTCAAAGAAGCTATTGATGAAATTTAATACAGAGGTATGTTTGGGGTTCTCAAATTTTCAATTCCGCAGTGGCAGTTGGAATTTCTGGCAAATCTGGATCATGTACAGTAATGAATATATTTATTCGCTCGATAAAAATCTCGCCAAAATACATGTCGTTCCAAGCCCATTGTCAGCAGTCAGAAAACATGTTATCTTAATGAGATATGAGTTGATAACGAAAAGAATTCCAACAACGTTACAGTTTCTAGATTATGTAAAATTGAAAGGGTTACTAAACACATACAGCACGATATCTGAACTAACTAGATCATTGACTTAATAATACGGTGCCCCCAGGGCCCAGGTCACTGGATCTGTCTATTGCCACTGACCGGGATTGGTCCAGTTCCTTCTCGGTGGAAAGGAGCATGCGCTGGAGGACAGGATTTCAAGTGCAATAGAAAAATTATTGGCGCACGCTATTACGGTTCAGGATCAAGGAAGAATACGACAGGGAGGGCAGTGTTGTGGGAAGAGAGCCGCCGAATTTTCCTGCGAGGCTCGTTGCATCTGGGAAGAGGTAGCAGAATTATCGTAGATTGTGTTGGCATAGCACTGTGTTTTTGGTCTGCGTGCTACCTGGCCGCTTCTCCTGGGCATTAAGTTGCTATATTAGAGAGAAAGAGCCCTTCAGATCAGATAAAATAAAGTCGGCAGAATTAGGTACCGCCAATAGTTGGCAGGGCCTTAGATTGTTGGCTACGGGTATAAGACAAGTGCAGAAGTGGCTAGAATTTCCTATGGTGTTGGATACGACGATGTTGTTGGTAGTGGAAGGCGAGCATGGCATTTCGAAAATACAAGCAATGGCAAGGCGCAGCCGAGGACGAGAGAAGTGCTGGTAAGTGGAAGTGCTGGTAAGTTTCTCTCCCAACCTGTGCATTGGAGAGGTCCTACGTTCACGGCCTGCCTTAGTGATTGGATCACTCAAAAGTCGGCCCCCCCAGCCTAGCTGTACACATTAGCTGGCAGATTTGGAAAGAAAGGAATAAAGTGATCTTCGAAGGCCACCCTCCTTCTACACAGGCGGTAGCTCACAGAGTTTGGGCCTCCTTCCATTGGCAACCCTCTTCATGCAAGACATTTACTCCCAAGAGTTGTGAGATCCCTCTGACCGATGGATACACACTGGCGTGCTTCGACGGAGCTGCTGCATCTACTGGCTTATGTTGCGGAGCAGGTGGTTTCTTCAAAACACATCAAAAGAGAATTACAAATTGGTACATAAACTGTGGGGAGGGCTCGAATACTAAAGCAGAACTGTTGGGATTATGGACAGCCCTCGCTCTTGCCTCTCAATGGTCGCTGGATCACCTTCTAGTTCTTGGAGACTCGCGCATTATTATAGACTAGATCAACAATAAGTGCAAGCTCCATTCGGTCCATATTGAAGGCTGGAAGGACAAAACGAAGTTTCTCACAAAGCTTTTCAAGAACATCAAGTTCCAGCATTTTTCTAGAATATTCAACAAGGAGGCGGATGCTCTCTCTAAAAGAGCCCTCTGCGGGGAGGTGGGGAGACTATCTATCTACCATTGCGAAAATGGCATTGAAAGCCCCATCACCAACATAAATCTGTTCGAAAGTGTTGGGCAAGCGTTCTGAATTCTTCTGTGCTCTCTTGTGACTGCTCCAACTGTGTGTTTGTTTTATTGCTAGTGGTGCTCCCTCTCTGCAAGAGTTTATCATTGTCTATTCGACGACAGCAGGCATAGAACAGCGATGGACTGCTCCCAATCTCGATCTGATATGAAATAACATTCTGTTATTCTTTTGGCGAGGTTTCTTCTCATTGTATTTTTGGTAACAGCCCGACAGGGCTTGCTGTGTAAAAAGAATTATATTTATAATATAATTACGAGTAATTTTTTTCTTGGAAAAAAAGTGGAAGCATCAATAATGGTACTTGTCATGTGAACATTTATTTTTAATGGAGTTGTAAAAAATTTTAATTTTTCATGTAGTTGGGCATATGGCTGTAAGATCTTGTTAGGCATGTGTACCCTGTTATTTAACTGGTTAAGTCTAGACGTAGACTTAGGTGGTAAGGGGTGGGTTACGGGTCATGTTAGTTGCCTGTGGTTTTATGTTCATGTAATCACATGTAATCAAGCTTGCTTAAAGGCTAGTTGTAACTCCATTATAAATGGGCCTAGAGGTGAGTGATGAATGCTTATGTGGCCACCTTGGCCGGTTTTTTGGTCAAGGGAATGTTCATGTCAAGGTGGAGCATTGAGACTCCATTGTAAATAGGCCTGGAGATGAGCAATGAAGGCTCATTTGGCAATCTTAGCTAGATTGGGCTAAGGTCTTGGAATGCAATATTCGAGGTGAAACACTGAAGGTGTTCAGTATCGCAACAAAATATTTGTTTGCAAGCTCGAGAGTTCATTGTATGGCCTTGGAAAGTGCATCCAGGAAATCGGTACAAGAAGTTGATTCCTTCATGGTGAGCCAAGATTTACAAAAAGTGAGCGTAACCATTGTCTTTATGGTACTCACTATCTTGGTGTTTAGATTGTTGACGATATGCTTGTAGCAAGCAGTAGCCTAGTTAAGATCAACAGGTTGGCTCAGTTGACTTGGACGTTCGACATGAAGGATCTTGAAGCAGCAAACAATCTTGAGCATAGAAATTCACAGAGACAAGATTGATGGTAAATTTTTGGGTTATCACAACTTGAGTACATGGTAATGATACTTAGGAAATTAGGTATGAATGATGTGAAACTGGTAAAATCTTTTTTGGCTTTCCATTATAAGTTTTCTTCAAGTTTGTGTCCAAGTGATGAAGAAGAAAAGGGTTATATGTCTCGTGTATAGTGTGCTAGTAGAAAGATTGATTATTGCAATGAAAGGATGAGATATTTCACGTGCAGTTGGTGTTGTCAGTGGTCACATGAAAAATCCAGGTGGAGCAGTGAAATCGGTGCTTCGATTCTGAAAGCCCTGGTATCACCTATCTTTAGCTTGCAAGAAGGTGATGAATGGAAAATGGCATGACATCGGGCTAATTGTTGTCAAGGTGGAGATTGTTGGAAAGTGACAACTAATTGACCTAAATTGGTCTACTTGGTTCACTGGTTTCTCCAACAAGATATTGTTGAAACTACTCAGCAAATATAGGGGCAGTATTAAATGTTTTCAGTTTTGTATAATTGAAGGAGGAGGTCTATAAATATCAATGCCTTAGAGGCATTTGATGAGAAGAGGCTTCAAGTCCTCTCCTGGGCTGCCTTGTTGCCTAAGGCTGGTTGTAATCTCATGGTTTCTGCTAATAGAATGTTTTTGCCATTGTCCCGATTTCCCTCATGTGGAGAAGGAGGGTTTCACCACGTAAATTGTTTGTCTCATGTGTGATTGTTTTCTGTGCATGTTTGTCTTGTTTGATTCTCTGCTATGTTAAGAACTTTGTGGGTGTAAATGGCCAACAGAATCAACGCAATGAAGTTTCAACTGTAGATCTGTTTCGCCGCGAATGGTCTTGACATATTTTGGCCCATGAAGATTTTGAAAAAGATTTGTTTGGAAACCATCGCCACGAAGTTTTGGTCATCGAATTAGCCAACATCTAACAGTTATGAACGGAGTTTAAATGTTACGTCTGTTTGGATTTCAACCCTGTAGAGCTCTTGATATTGTGTGTTTGGTTTAAGAAACCCGCAAGAGATTTTAAACCTTGTATTGTAACAGAGCTTTGACTCTGTGTGGTGTTGAGGAAATTTTGTAATCATGTAACCCCATCTGCATCAACCTAATACATGTAATTTCGTCCCATGCTATAGTCATCTCAAAGTTTGGAAACTTTAGAGAGTTTAATGAAACCAATCTTTGATGAACAATGTGAAAATTAACCAAATGAAGAACCATGAAGAAAACTAAGAATATCAAACACTAGTGAGGAGATCAATCCACTAGAGGAGATTCAATTCCATATTTTGGTCTCACATCACTACAAGAAAAGTCAATTTCCAAGGAAAACATAATTATCACAACCGAGAAGTACTTCAACCCCTGAAACAAGAAGATTTGTAAGGAATGTCCAATAACGAAACACAATTAGTGCAACCAATTGAAACAATTGTCAATCTGAACTTACCTGTGCTTAGCGAGGTCCTTTTCATGGCCTATGCTACTAGGCCAATTTAGAGTAGAGATGAATATGAAATACCAAGAGCCTCCTCAAAATTCAATATTTCAATTGGAACACAAGATATTTGCAGCAACAAAATGACGGAATGAGATACAAATCGAATCTATCAAGAGAAACACAATGGTGTGAATCTGCAACCAACATTGACATACAAACATACAACATTGCAACCACTCCTTGGCACATGGAAGCTTCAAATATGGAACGAAAATCACCTAGCCAAGAAGCAATTGAAATGCATATTTTAGCCCCTCACAAAGGCAAGCAAAACAACACAGAGGATGTAGTTCAATCTCTAGAACTAACAAAAATTGTTACACAAGAGGGTCTATCAAAGGTATAGAATGAGCCATTCTGATAAAGTCCTTAACCATCCAAGGACAAAATAAAACATACTCATACTATAAAACACATTAGTCTCATACAAGAGAAGCCCACTCGGGAGAACCTATAAAACACATTAGTCTCATACTACAACTACTCCTAAAAGTTTAAAAACTTCAGAATTGCAAGTATGTAGTTTCCATGACAAGGATCCTAGGCATCAATGACGGCTCAAAAAATTATTCTATTGAAAACATAGATGTTAGAAATGCCAAAGGGAAATTATATTTGTGAGGCAAGATGAACCATACAGTCTGGTCAAAGAACCTTTGAAACCATAGTGCCAAAAACTAGGCAAGTTCTGCCAAGAATATCTGAGACGACATGATGAAAAAGGGGACCTCAGTCCCCCTGTAAAATGAAATTCACCAACATGGTTACTAAAAAACCAAACTCAATAGAGGATACAATTAAAAAATTAGAAACACACATAAATTTTCAAAATACACATAAAACACAAACATGAAAGGAATTCAAGCATGCATAACTAATAATTGTACTAATTTATAAATTCCACAGACTACATTCTCCAGGTCTCAATGGGCTTCACTAATTAAATAAATTAAATTCAGATCTCATTGGTCTCATTCTTAGCTAAGCATTACAACAATGAGAAATTTACAGAAACATAAAAGTTTTTCCTCTGTTTTTTCTTCTCTACTAGGTTGCTCATGGCCTTCTCTTCTCCTCTCTTCCCTTCCTCCTCCTATGTTCGATTTTCTCTTCTTCTTCATTCCCTTCCTCTTCTCCATCTCTATTTTCCCCTCCTATGTTCTATCTGCTCTTCTTCTTCATTCCCTTCCTCTTCTCCATCTCTATTTTCCTCTGCTTTATCTTCTCTCCTCTATCTTCTCTCTTCCCAATTTTCCTCTCCTCCATCAACCTCGTTTGTTCCTTTGTTCTCCTACTCCTTCCTCACCTTCTTCTTCATATTTCCTCAATCTCCATTTCCCTTTTTCTCTTTCTTTTGTTGCTTCTATGTTTACCTTTTTCTCTTCCATGTTGATTCTCTAGTGAGGGCTCTTCTCGGCGTGAAGGAGTGGACATAGTAATAATGCTCTCCAGTGATCAAAATTGAACCCTTCCCAACCCTTCCAAGGGGTTCAAACCCATCCTAAAAGGCTAATTCAAAAAACACCCTTCAAAAAAATTGTAATTTTTGAAGCCACATGTTATTTATGAAGGACAACAAATATTATAAAATGTCAAAAGGATTGTATTTTTAATAATCCACCAAATCCCTCACTTCCAATGCTTGGTTGGTTAATGAGCATTGGTTCATCACACAATACATGTCTTTGACATCCAAAGACTAAAATCATCTCTATTCTAGTTGTCTCTTATCTAGTCCATGATACTGTGTACCCTTGAACCATGGTGTACCCTTCCACATCATAAAATCTATCACATCTCACACCTAGATTAAATATCCTACCATTGTATTGTGTATGCACCATTTTATATGTCACTTAATGAAAGCTTCCCAAAGAAGCTTAGACACCTTGTCTTTGTGAATCTGCACTTGAATTTATGTGTTATGAGGATTGCTAATTCTTGTCAATATGGGAATTGGCATCACATTTAGTTTACATACTTATGTTTCTGAATCTCACACTCGCCTTAATGCCATTTGATTTGTTGTCTTTTCCTCTGGCACTCACCATAATGTTATTTCCTTCGTTATATTTGCCTCTGCTCTTGACTCTAGAAAAAACCAAAACAATTTGTCATAGGTTATGGATGTAAATTGCAATGACATTGAGAGCCTATTAGTAATATTAATTACAAATGAGTTGCTCAATGTTAATTTTGCAGAGCAAATAGTAAACATTGAGTGAACTTAGGGAAATTAGGTCATCTATCTTTTTTCATGTTAAAATATTTCATCTCTGTGATAATATCTAACATGTTGATTCATAGTTATTTATTGCATTCATAATGCTATGTGTTTCCCTCTTAAAATTCATGACATGGTTATAGCTTTGGTATCTAATATGATTATTATTTCAGCACATTTGCGGGCCTCTTAACCACTTAGTATGTAATTCATGGGATACTCATTAATTTGCAATAGATAATGGGAACAAAACACATAATTAAGAATTGAATGTAAATCTTAGAACAATCCATCAATCTTGTACAAGTTTGGTCAACCTCATCATAAACATAATGCATAGTTTTTATCTGTTTCACAAAGAACTATTTAATGATAATGTTTGGGATTAAAAACTCTATTAAACTTGGTGAATATTCTAACTTGTATGTTCTTGATTAAGTTTAGATATAAACTTGCACAAAATGAGCCTTGTCAACATCACAAAACCTAAAATTGGGATTACAACAATGAGAATTGTGATTCTATTCATTCAATTTATAGCATGATAAAATTCTCACTCCTTTGTTCTCCAAAATGATCATTCCCCTTTTCCCAATTCTATGCATCTTTATCTATCACACTCTTTCACTTCCTTCTTCTTATTTCTAGAAATATTGACATCAGTGTGATAATACTTTGCAAATATTTTGAGAATACCCCATAGCTCTCTTCCCCCCTACCTCATCCCATTGAGCCCAAGATCAATTAGACATTTCATTTGTAGCATTAATGTTTGGAACACCATTTTTGAAGCTGGGTGTGATTCTTAAGAAAGCTAGGGAGAAGTTAACATAATTTGTATTATTATCAAACTTATGCATTATGGATTATTCTCTAACATCCAAGTCTTTCATGCATTTTTGAATGGTTTGAGAGATAAAGTGAACAATCAATATCCTTAATAAAAATAACATACTTGGTGGTCTTGATGAATAATTTCCTTTAGTTTCATGTTTCTATGGATCTTTGGAAAGTCCAAATCATAAACATATTAGCTTAAATAATAAGTAATGGGTGTAGTCATGCTAGATTATCATGTTCCTAGAGACCTATAAAACAAGCACGATCTCTTCGTTTCTTTTATAGTATTTTGATAGAATTATCACCCTTTAACAAAGGCCTCAAGATCCACTACAATTTCTTCTTTTCTAATGAGATTTAAAATGAACATGACTCCGCCCCGGATGGGGTGACACGCGGCAGTTCCTTGACACCGGGCTTAGCACTAAGCCATAGCATAAATGCTGATGGCCGCCACCCACCAGCCCTGCATTTACGATGGTAGATAGCCATAACAACAGTTATACGATGGAGGGACACCTCCCTCGCGCGAACACTCTCGCTCGCAGCGCACTCACCATGACAGGGTTTATGGATGGCTAGGTGACTTCGGCCTTTGGCAATTTGTTTTTTCATGCGCCTGGACAGAGTGGGTCTGCTCTCGCTTCGGCTCTTCTCATCGTTTGGGAGCTCTGGTGTAGCCCTGTATCCTTCTCGTCCCAGCTTACTCCCATCTCGCTGCATCCTCACTGTATCGTCATCTATTCCCTGGCAATTATGACCAGAAAGCGGGGCAGGCCTCGCCGTGGCTCGGCCTGGTACACCCACAAGGTGCAGCGACAAAGGAAGGAGAAGCTAGAGTGTGCTCTGGCGATGGCGACCTCCATTCTCCGAAAGAAGACTGGAGCTGAACAATTGGCTCTGCATGCCATCATTGCAGAGACGGGAGCCGGATGTAGCAGCGAAACCATGACAATTAAGCCCGGAGACAGACAGGAGGATGGTGTTGCGGACGCATTTCCCACCTGTTACGTGGAAGAAATTCCATTCATGGGGGACTTGGCGACCACCCCGGAACCCCAAGCCATGGAGGCGAAACACCGGGATGGAAGCGGCCCAAAAATTGCTCTGGTAGATGACATCCCCGGGTGCATTGTTGAGGAAATTCCCTGGTCGGGTGACTACAGCCCCACCAACCATGATATGTAGGAAACGTTCGAGGAAGAAACGCGGGATAAAACCAAAGCAGAAGCGAACGTAGAAAAGAATAGCTCAGCGAGGAAGGAAGAAGTGGATGGTGCAGAGTTGATGGAGCTCGAAGCTGGAATTGGAGCGACCGTGGAATTGAGGGATGTATCCCTCAACGACGTGGGTAATGGCTTGCATGGTTCTTTCCTCCGTGCAGAGCATCTGGCTCTGGTGTTCGAACTCCGAGGCCACATGACAGACCTGGAGCATAGAGCCCTTCTCATGGGCCTATAGTGTCCCCAAGGACGAGCCTCGATGTAAACCATGATCTGAAAGAGATTGTAAATATGTGTTATAGGCTGGTGAGCCGAGTTTTGTATAAGCCAGTAGGCTTATGTGTTTGATTAGGCCAGAGAGCCTAAGGATTGAAGGCCAAGGGCCTGGATTTAGTATCTGTATATATATGCAACACATCAATAAAATATAAACACCGCCAGGTGCAGACCGACCACGATAAATGAGTGATGGGGGACTGAGCATCCATAGAGTGGGCAAGGAACTAGGGGCTGGAAGGTGGGAAAGAGGCTGAGTGATGAGCCTAGGGGCTAAGCCTAGGGGCTTAAGCCTGGGAAATAATATTTTAATATTATTTTAAAAGAGACATGTGCATTTCCGTTTATCCTAAGTTCCTGACAAGGGAGGGAACGTGCAAAGGGGATGTACGCTGTGGTACGCATGCAGTTCCCAGGGTGACAAGTGTCAACCCTAGTGCATGCAAATATAATCGCCAAGATGAACCGTGGGAGGGGATCTTTTTCCCATTTCGGACCCGAACCTCTGAGCGTAGAACCAGTACGACCTCTGCCAAAATACCCTGGTTCATCTCTGAAAGCCGAAAAGCTTGGGTTTGTCCTGAAGAAACCGTGTACACCCTGTCCAGAACTGTGGAGTCTGTATCTGTCTCTGAGAAAATCCGTGTGCGCATTCCCTGAACGGGAAGCCTGTGCTAAATTTGAGTGGAAGAATCCGTGTTGGTTCGGGAAAAGCTGAGCTAACCTGTGCATGGTGTCCCTGTTCCGAAATCATGATCATGAGATCATCCTGTGACTACTGAACCGGTTTGGGAAGCCTTTGTCTGTTTTCCCCGTGGGTTGTTGTGGCCACGCAGTACTGGACTGCGTGAGGCTTGTTGGCCTGAGAGCGACTCCTCCAGGTGAGAGAGTGCGCAGAGGAAGGAGAGAGCTCCTGGAAGGAACCCTGTAGCTGCTACAGAACCCGGAGACTTCCGGTCCGGTCTGTTCCTGTAACCCAAGGTAAGGGAGACTGGCAGCCGAAGGACTGTCCAGGTGACAGAGAAGGTGCACTCTCCTGGGGTGGAACAGGCATGTGGGGAATGAGGGTCTGTGGGCAGTGAGCGTGGGAGATTCCTGGGAGAGAGTTCCTTCCTGGTGGTTGTGAGTGATTGTTTTCCCTGTAACCTCAGCCTGAGTCTGGATTCCTCGTCCTGGGGTGGAGCTCAGTCCCAGCTCGAGGGTGACCCACTGTTGAGTTGAGGAGCAGTGCGGTCTACGACTGGGAGGTTCGTGGAAGGCCTGCATTTGGTTGGTGGATTCCACCATTGATAAAGATAAGTATCTGAATTATGTCTTATCACATTTCCACATGACTGTGTTGTATATATTATCATGTTTTCCGCTGTGTAAATGAATTACTGTTGAATGCTATGGCTTGTTTAATTGTAAGCAGTAACTTATCTATTTTACTCTGAGAATTAAGTGTGTTAATTGTTTAAATGCATGTGCTTATAATGTCTATACGAATTATGTGTAAAATTCATGTATAGAATGGTAACCGAGAGGTTTGAAAACCCCTTGTAGTGAAAAAGGGTACACTACAGGGCCAACGTCTGGACCTGCTCCTTGACACGTACTCCAATGCTCCAGCTAAGCGGAAGTGCCCTCTTTGCGCGCAGGCATTCACCATCCTGGCTAGGTCCACGTTGCAGACAAGCAAGGGCGATAGGTCACCAGGTATCTAGGTCTTCTATGATTTTTCTGTTTCCTAGTTTTATCATGCTACTGTTATATGTTCACTTGGACTATAGCCATCTATCCTAGTTTCCTCCGGGCAGGACAGATGCTATTTTGTTTCTTGTTTTATCATGCTACTGTCATATGTTCTCCAAACTATGTTGGTTTCCGGTAAATGGCAGCATTTTTGGTGACTCAGACCTATATCTCTGTACATTTTGTCAAAGTTTCTTCGATAACTTAATATAGCAGGTTCCACCTTTTTTACTCAAAAAAAATAAAAATGAACATGACTCCTATTGTTAAACAAGATTGGGGTATGCTCAAAATATGAATATAAGATGTATTGTGCATGCATCATGTGGATACATACATTACATTCTCTCTTATATGAGTGTTCACAAAAATGTTTGATTTCGTGATTGTGTATAAAGTTTTATATTGTCCTTTTTAACCCTTTGAAATTCCTCCAAGAAAATATGGCTCAATGTTTATGAATTATTATTAATAATAATGTATATATAACCCATCAAAATGTTAAATTCGAAATTACAAAGTATGCTTATTATGATTTATCACTTTATATTGAAATTTTCAACTTATTATTAAATTTTAACATTTTAAATAATTGGAAAGACCATATTTCATTAATTTTTCTTTTTTTGAAATGTGTACCTAGTTTGTTCTTATCAATTGAAATACTATTTTTCAACATTTATCATAAAAAGGTTGAATGAATATATACCTATTTGAAATTAAGATTAGCATTTGAACACCCTTAACTCTACTTACCCCATTTATAAAATTCTATATTATTAAACCAACATAGATCCATGTTAAACCCAATCCAATTTCTTAACGTGTAAGAGAGAGATCCAATTTCTTAACATGTAATTTTTTTTGTTATTTCATATCATTTTTTATTATTTTGTTTTTTAATTAAGCCTACTTTATTTATTATTATTGTTTTTGTTTTTCTTAATTAAGAAGACTTTACTTTTATTAATTAAATAACCATGCAAAGATTACATACACCCATCATTTAATAATCCTATGGGTAAGAAACTTTGGTCCCTTATGCCAGAAAGAGGAACCTTGAAATAAGGCTATTTGTTGGATGAGTAAGTTGAGGATCCAGTGGTCGATATTTTATCGACAAATCCATTTATGAGTGACCCCGAAATATTATGTTTGGAATAGTCTAAACGTTTTAACTTTTGAGGGTTTTCTGGCTACTTTTTCCATTTGATTTTGCCCGAAATCGAGTGATGAATGGTTGGATCTGCAGATTTGAGTGGCTAAGTTTGTATAATCTGTGCGTCCCAGGGGCTTTTCGGCTAGCTGAATCCATTTATGCATTAAGAAATGAAATTTAAACAACATAAAATAAAGATTTTGTCCAAATTTACATCGTCGGATTCCGGCCAATTCCTGCCAAAAAAACCCAAAAAGTAGAATGTTTAGCCAACGCCAGTATGTTATGTTAGATGGTGGGCGATTTGATAGTTGGGCTCTCAAATCGACATTTTTCCCAATGAGCTTTGGCAACTCCAACACCGCTAAGTGATGTGGGTTGTTCACAGCAAAACAATAAATGGTGGAGATTATTTCGGGTTTTCTCACACGTTCTGAGCCCCTACAAAGAGCGTAGTTCATTGGAGGAACGATGATGATCCGATGGTCCATTTTTGTCGACGGTTTGATGATGGTCCAACATGGGTTTCTCGATGACAATGAACGAGATGATGGAGCGAATTCGTTCCTCCTGCATGAAGGCAACTCAGGTGTTGCTAAACACCGATGGTACTGGCGGTGAGAAAACATTATCTCGTCTTGACACCATTGACATAACCCTTAATGTTACAACAACTACGATACAACTAAGATGGTCTAAGTGATAGTTTAAAAAATGGCATAAGTGATAGTTTAAAAAAATATGATGGAGAAAATAATATTTCAAATCATGGCAACAACACATAAATTATAATAGGTGATTTATCGTGAAAAAACCAAAACTGGAAAAAAACATCCAATAGATCTATTAGTCCCTTGACCAAACCATGCCAAACCGACCAAGTGAGCCTTCACCGCTCACCTAGTTGCACCTTACAATGGAGTATCTCCAAGCCTTTTAAAGGTTTTATTACACTTAATCCACGGGTCACCAATACCATGTGCTCGAAACCACTATTGTTGACCTAACAACTTTTACTCTCTCACCGAGTCAAGTTTAACCCAACATTCCCCCCTTTAAACTTGACTTAGGGTTTTCCATGACCAAATCGGGCCAAACCTACAAGTGAGTCTGCATCCTCACCTCCAGGCCCTACCTCCCCTCAAAGTTTATAACCAGGGTATCCAGGAATCTGGTATGTACCCCCATCACCTAGGTTTACCTCCAGACTTTACCAGTAATTTACTAGGGGTAAGCATGCCTAACCATGGATTACAAATGTATGCCCATTTACATGCAATAAAAATTTCCAATTCCATTATAATATTTTTTTTTTCATTGTTACTATCTTAGCACTTATGTCGCCATCCTTTCACCTTCACATGTCCAATGCTCTCTCTGTGACACCAAAAGCCTTGGTCATAGACAACGCTCCTGCAACTACTCTCACCCGTATTCATTTCACATGGTAAATCTTAGCAAAATCCCCCCCTTGAAATCCCTAAACTTGATTGTATTGTACATGGTTTAACAATCAATGAATTATCATTAAACACTTGGGTCCAAGGGACTTCACCAATCTCACAAACTGTATGTTTCCTTGCCACAATCTACCCTTTATCATTTCGATCTATTGGTTAATACCTTGTAGTGATCCTCCATTCATCTAGCCTCCCACACATCAGTGAAATAAAATCCAAACCCCAATCATGCACTAGGTCATTCTGAATCATCATCCAAACACACTTCCACGCCTCCTGAGAAAAACACTGGTGCTATCATCTCCAAGACTGGTGCCATAAACAAGCTATTGATATAGGGCTTTTCCTTTGT
>JASDQU011444360.1:0-23190 GCA_032191745.1 Picea mariana
TCCAGCTTCGTGTTCCAGCATTCGTGTTCCAGCTTCGTGTTCTAGCATTCGAGTTCCAGCAGTCGTGTTCCAGCAGTCGTGTTCCAACAGTCGTGTTCCAGCATTCGTGTTCCAGCAGTCGTGTTCCAACAGTCGTGTTCCAGCAGTCGTGTTCCAGCAGTCGTGTTAAAGCATTCGTGTTCCAGCATTCGAGTTCCAGCAGTCGTGTTCCAGCTTCGTGTTCCAGCAGTTGTGTTCCATAAACAATCGATTGTCGTCAATGACAACCTTGACCATCTGCGTCATCTTTGCTATAGCCATATCTCCAACACTAGACCTCTTTTGAAAAATTGTATCCTATTCCAACTCCATCTAAGAATCTATTAATAAGTCTTCTATGGTAGGTAGGACTCACTCCTCCTCTTGATTCAACATCGAATGATCATAGAGTTTCAAATTCTCCATGTTCACTACTAAGTAAATGCGCATATATGAGGGTATATTGATTATGTAGGTGTTATCTCCCACCTTCTTTAATACCTAAAAAATGCCATACGACAAAGCCTTGATATTATTACCAGGACCCTATAGTATTTCATTATTGAGTTATAATAAAAAAAAATCTTTTGTATTGCATGTTGATCATGTTTGACCTTATACTTTTCCTATGACTTCTTCAATGTGTCTTGTAGTTGAAAATATGTTTGTCTATTCTTTTCAACAATTTTTTTCACTCTAAAATCTTCTCTTCAACTTAGTTTCCATATTATCCAAAAGCATAGTCTAAAAGGAACTGAAAAATTTGGTATCCATATCTAAGATGATGCTCTTTGGTATCCCAAAGTGCACCCAGACTTGTTTAAAGAACATGTTTTCTGCTTATTGTCCTCTAATGGTGTTTTTACAAGGACTAAGAATGGGAATATTGCTAATGCTTTGAACTACAAAAAACATATAATCATGTACCTTCCTGGTTTTTTGTAAACCTCCCACCAAATCTAAGGAAATGCTTTATAGAGGTCGATTGGGTACATGTACGGGCCAGAATAAACCTTTCTTTCTATTAATAGGCTTTTTGGTAAACCAAAGTGTAAGTCCTATAATATATCATGCTACATCTTATTTAATTATGGGTCAGTGCACATACATTTGTAAGTTAGGAACTATCTTCCCAACACAAAAATATCCTACAACTTTGGAGGTGTGAGCCTCTCTGATAATCTGCAAACTTTCACCTTTAGGAATGCAGAGTGTGTCTATATTGTAGAGCTACCTATTATAGAGATGATAGTAAGCCTTTCCATCACCTTATTCTACATGAATTTTTCCCTGTAGCTTATAAAACACCTCCTTGAAGTTCTCATCTTATGTGTATGCCTCTTGTTCATAAGAGTTCCAAAAGATGTAAACTTTGATGTCAGTGACCTTGAAAGCATGTCTACCAACTCATTAGTGTTTCCCTTCTTATACTTCATTAATAGATGAAATTATTGCAAAAAATCCATCCACTTATAATGTTTTCTTTGTTGAAGCTTACTCTAGTCATGAAAATACTATAGTGGTTTGTGATCTATGTGGATTATGGTTTCTTTCTCATCAAACAGTGCATTTAATTAGTAATATATTGAACTATGGAATAGTGTTCCTTATCATAGGTAGGATATTTTAATACTCTCGAATGAAACATTTCAAAATGATAACATACTATCTTACCTCCTTGCATCAAAAYGGATCACATAGCATACCCACTTACAACTGTGTCCACTTCAAATGGATTTTGTAAGTTAGATAATGCGCAAAATTTGTGCTTGAATGATCCTTTGTTTCATCTCATTGAAAAATTTATGTTGATTATTTTCCCACTGCAAACTCTTACCATCGGGCTTTATAGCATGGATTAGTATAGCTATTGCTAAAAACGATACTATGAACTTTCACATGTATTGCGTTTCCCCAACAACACTCGTAAATTCAATGACATTATTAGGAATTGGCAATTTTATAATGGTATCCATATTTGCAGGATATATATTCAACTCCCCTCCATTGATCACATACCCAAAAAGCACACCAATGACTAATAAGAAAACTCACATTTCTTAAGGTTATCCAACACTTGGTGTTTTTTCAGAGTCTCTAAAACTTGCATGAGATGTGATATGTGCTCCTCCTAGGTAGATATATATGATATTATATCTTCCAAATACACTATAACAAATTAATCTAAATATGGGTGCAATACATCCTTGATTAATCTCTAAATTTAGTTGGTGTATTACATAAAACAAATGACCTGACAAACCATTCATACAAACCTTTCCTTGTCTTGAACGTAGTATTCCAGGTGTCTTGTTCTTTGATGCATACTTAGTGGTATTTTTATTTGAGATATAACTTGGTGAAGTACTTGGAATGTTACACCTGTTCGAACAAATCTTCGATCCTAGGTAGATCGTACCGATTCTTGAGTGTAATCTTGTTCAAATCCTTGCAATCGATACAGATTCACCAAGTCCACTCCTTATTGGGTACTATAATGATAGGTGACCCACAAGGATAGGTGCTTGGTTTAATTTCTCCCTACTCTAGAAAATACTACAACTATTTATTCACTTCATCTGCTTCCAAAACAAATTTTCTATACAACCCAATATTTGGTAATGGGGAGTTAGGAAACAACTGTATCTCTTTATCCACTTCCCTCTTAGGTGAAATTCCTTTAAGATCTCGTAAAAATCCTCTGTATTCCTACAAAAACTCCTCCAATTTTTGTTTCTTGTTTTTGGTACAACCCTCCATGGATGCCTTTACTCTTACCGAATCATCACCCAACTGATTCTCTCATAAGGAAAGAAAACCATATTTCTTACTTTAACTAATAAAATTTTTGGCATGGTTGGCACTTACTAATGAGAACTTCAATTTACCTTTATGTGGATCGATAATTAAATACTTCCCATCCTTTATTAGATGGTATTTGTTTTTTCTCTTCATCAATATCGCATCACTCATATACATGTAGGGGATTTCAAAAATGACACGACACACATCAAGGGGTACTACATCTAACTCCACTTCATCAATTAAATATGCACATGCAAAATTAATGACCTTATACCATTTCATGACCTTGATCTATGCATCCTTGTTTACTCACCCCAACAAATATGGGCTAGTATGATCATGAACTTCCATCCCAATATTTCTAACTAGACCAAGTGCTATGAGATTGGACAATGAACCAAAATTAAATAGAGTGTCTACCTCAGTCTTGTTGACCTAGATCTTGATATGGAAGATTTTTTTCATTTCCTTCTGTTCCTTTTGAAGAAGGCTTATTAAATTGAAATCTTCTACATTGAAGTGCATGCAATATTCTCATCCACAGTTGACCTTCTCTCTACTTGATTACTTGAATCCATGGCTAGAAGGTTCTTCTTCTTGGAATCTATATTACAATTATTAGGGTTCAACTCTAGTTGTAGTTCCCAATACTTTTATTTGGTGTGACCATCAATATTGCAATGTTTAAAGTGGTTACTTGGAACCTTTCACTGTTATGTAGTGGTTGTCATATTTTTGTATTTACCTTTCCAGTTCTTCTTCCCATCCTTGGAAGTATATTGGTTTTATTTCTATTTGTAAACACTTGGATGTCCTTTCTTGTGGAATATATTGTCTATATATTGTTCTTGCACACATGATTCAAAACATATCTTGAGATTGAAGAGAATCACTTTATTTAAAAAATGACTATGTAGACACCCAAGATACCTAAGGAGTACATATGGGTTCTTGTCAGAGATACCCAACATCATATCTGTATTTCTAATTTTGGTGGCATACTCCTGACTATGTACTTTCCTTTGCTTGAATTAATGGCAATAGATCCGTTTTTTCTCTACATACCCAATAGGGTATAACTAGGACTTACCGATGGATTTTAAATCCTCCCACTTAAGTACTGGCATATCTCCCTCTAGCCTAAGTGTCTTCATGTGGTTTTCCCACTGGGACAATGCATGGCCCTCTAATTTCGATCAGGCAAAGGAAATATTTAGCTCCTAATCGATATTGTGAACACTAAAACATACCTCTAATTGTTGGAGCCATTCAATCAACATTAATGCATTGATATCACCTTGGTATGGATTGCTATCCACTATCACTTCAATTTTAAATAAATAATATGAAGGGGTAAGGGAAATCGAACTTGGTTTCTATTTCTTGGGATCTTTCCTCGACTCCTTTTATGAGTCTTCATTATATGCACATTTCCCCTCTGATCTAATATCTTAGTTAGAGCCTCCAACCTCCCTGAACCATTTGAGCTTGCTTATTAGATCTCCAATGAGGAGGGACATATTACAACATATTTTGGTGACTTTCTCTTCTATCCTAAAACATATCTCTTCTACTCGATATCAATGGTTTTTGTGAATAGACTAATCTGGCATCACTAGGGCTCTGTGACATTTTTTTGAAGCCAATTCCTACATCCTACAAATTTCCACAGAAGTTCCAAAGTAATCTTCTTTAGTACCAATATGATCTATAAACTACTATGGATATTCCACTAGAACTATTCATCACAACATATCTTAAACTATTTTGAAATAATATATTTTTTTTGTAGTATGTTTCCTTATATCATAGATTAGTTACTTAATATATTTGCTGAATTTATGAAATAAATGAATTATGAAAATGAAATAAATGAAAAAATATATACACACCATTCACATAATTCAACACAAGATGTATCCTAGGAAACCCAATATGGGAGAAAACCCAACTAGAAGGTGAGACCTATTCTCTACTCTCTTTTATTCAATTATGGAAATTAAGTACAAAGAAAGAGGAACTCACTATGGAGTTTCTTTTAAAATAGTGGCCTGAAAAAATGCTACAGAATATATTATGTCCTCTATTATGCTCTACAACTACTGCTCCTTTGAAGCTCCACTCAACTAGTTTTGGAGCTCTTTTGCAAAACTATGTGCTCTTCCAACTCTACCTCCCATGGACCATCATTTAAGATTGATATAGTAGGTTCCTAAGTACTTTTTTGTCTAAACTATGGTTGATGATAGACATCAAACTAACCAAATTGACTTCCTTCCAGCCACACACTTATGGAGAAATAGAGGAAGTCAATAGGATGATTTCCCATTTATTGAGGATGTCCAATTCAAAAAATCCATGCACATGCGATGAGAGCCTTCATTATGCTCAACATAGTTTCTATAGAGCCCTACATAGCTATATTGGCCACATCCATTTTCAGACATGCTTGGGATTCTAGCCATTGGCCCCCATTGATGTAGCTCTACCCATTACAAATACATATGAAGATTCCTCCCATGCTTATACCAAGTCTGATTGTGTAACCAATTTTTTTTAATGAATTCAACACATCCAACAAAAAGTTTATGATATTCTGCAGAACGCCAATTCCAAGTACAAGCAATGCCACAATTAGCATCGCATAGCACACATGTTTTAGGTGGGAGATAAGGTAGGGTTTCATTTGAATAAAGAGTGCCTCATAAGACCCCATCAAAATATATTCCCACTTATACATAGGACTTACACTATCACCAAGGTTTTGGGTGAGAATGATTTTGAATTAATTATTCTCGCTTCCATGGTTTGCACCAGATCTTTAATATGAAAATTTTTTGACCATATTTTCCACCTCTCCTGGACACTTCAAACTTAGTCGAGTACTTGGAAACTACAAAAGTAAATCATGAATGCATTGAAAAAGTGATATTTGATAGAATCATGGACACCAAGTTAAAGGGAGCCTGTCAATGGAACATCCAACTCTATCAGGTCATGAAAGCAGGGCAACTTCTTCACTAGGGTAAGTGTTTCACTAGGTGTAATATTCAACATAAGATTCCCCATATAATGGAGTAAATTGATGTAATGGGAACCATTTATTCCTAAAGTGGGAGGACTAATCCATGTGGATACTAGTGGCCATCCACCTATTCCACTAATTCAAAATGGTTCCACATCTTGGAAGTTTTCTATGGTTTTTCGGGTCCCAAACTTTCGAGAATGTTTTCAGTCCCTAAATGCCATTTTTTTCTATGGAAGAACCTACAATGTAGTTGAAGGAACATTCTAGGATAAATGAAATGTGTACTCGGATATACCTTTTCGATGGGGTATCGAGTGCCTCAAATGATGATCATATGCAAAATTTTCACTCCTGGGAGGTTGACGTATTACCTAACCACATCGGGGCCCACAAACCTTTTGGCACTTCATTTTTTGGGGTTATGGTTTTGGATGTTTTGGGTTTTCTCACTGATGATTTATGTTAAAATTCATTTTTGGCCTGTTTGTAATCAACTTCTTAAAAATGAGCGTAGTCAACACAACTCTCTTTTCAAAGATAAGCTACCATCATTCTAGCTAGCTTGTGCACTTTGCATTTTTTACAATCTTTTATGTTCCAGACAATCATTAATAGAATATTAGTTTAATCATATCATTGTGTTTCTTGGAATATCTATTTGTGTTTAATTTTTATATCTGTGCCTTCATATCATTCTCAATATAATATGGATTAGATCAAGACAATGATTCTTTAGGGGTAGGAAAGTTTCACCCGATAAGGAATGGTTCTTACATCATTAGATGTTCCCTATATAAAGGATCTTATGAATTATCAAATTATGAAGGTAAGGTGTTGTCAAATCCCAGAAATGGGATCTATATCTAGAGTTAATATGCTTGAGCATCAATGGTCAATCATTTTATCTTTTGTAATTATTCTATATTGGAAGTATTTTTGTAATGTGTAATTTGTTTTCTTTATGTTTCAGTTTTCTTATGGTGCTTTTTCTTGGTCTTCATATTTCACTGTAGTTTTTGGTCTTCATAGGGTTCACAGATGTAACCATCCATCACACTCAGAACCTTTCTTCTATGGCATGGGTGATTTACTCTCATTTGGGCCAAGTGGTAACTTCTGGAGGCACTTGTATGGAGCTAACAACCAATAATGCGGTTGAGTATAGCGTCATGATTGAACTTCTTGGAAATTCCATTTCACACTGTATCTTGTCTTTGGAACTTCACATAGGTTCCTAGTTGGTAGTTTCACAATTGAACAATGAATATTGTGTGCATGATCCTACTCTTCTCTGATGATTTCGTCAGGTATGTCTTTTGGATTTATTTTTTGACTATGTTGCATATGTTCACGTTTCTAGGAGTGAAAATTTAGTATCTAATGAATATGTTAATTATGTGTTAGATTGACATTTTTTCATAATTAAAATTAGAATAAAACACACATAAATGTATATAGAATCATTTGGGCATAACAACATAAGTATACTGAGGCAAAAAGGTGTATATATATTTCTTTAATATTCATTAAGCATAAAAATGTGGTTCAATGTTACAAAATTGGGCTCCTAGACCCAAGTGTCTATATATTTATACTAGTACACATAATACATAAGATCTATGTAGAGTTATGTAGACCCCCTATCTCTCCCAGGATCCACTGACCTCCCAGTCTAAGGATCTTTAAGTTTGCAGCAGTTGGATCAACTCACAAGGTCCCACTGGGCCTTTTTTGTTTGGTTCCACGGGTCTTTTATTCAATTTTCAAACCAATTTTAACTCTTTGATAGGATCCTTCCAGTTAGGCGCTTCCTCCATGTGACCCCCGGGCTATGACCCAAGGCTTGACTCCAAAGGGTGCTAAGATTTCAAGCTTCGGGACTCTTGGCACCCGACGCTTCTCCACACTCCCAAAGTACTCTGTAGCTGAAGAAACATATCAAGTGCCACGTACCCTCCTCCAAATCAATAGTTGGAATAGCTTCAACCTTTGCGCCTTAGATATTCTTAATAAAATATCCCTCTCTCTCTTTCTCCCAGAGTACTCTCCTCCGAATGCATGGATCCCCAACTTGTGCCCACTCTGCGATTGACAGTTGATGGTGTTTCAACCTTCGGGTCCCCAACGATATTATGCTACCCTACTCATCCTTACTTTTGAAGCCTCCACTCGTTGAACCTAGATGTAATAGGGTGGATCTTTACCTTCCACGTGTTCTATTTGTAATCAATGGTTGGTGCTCTCTTTAGGAGTTCAGGCTTTGACTGTTCCTTCTTCTCCATGCCCTCAATCTCCCAGGGTTTTAAAGCTCTGAAGTGAGGATCCCATGCCATGTGTCCTCCTTTCAAATCTGATGGTCTAGATTTATTTGGCCACCAGGATTTTGAAAGCCTGGGCTTATGGGGATCTGCCTCTAGCTCCAACGAAGCTCTCCTCCTCTGGAGTGTGGGATCCACTGACACACGTCCCTTAAAATTGGAATTCTCAGATCCTCTTCATCTCTCAAACACTTGGATGTCTACCCTCCTATGTGGTTAAACATGATTAAAGCGTGCACCACTTATCTGGATCTAACAGTTGTCGACCCTCCATGCCTAGATCCTACAAATGAGATCTAGTCTCCCTGTGTGGGCTCCTCCATTTTCCTGGACACAAATCCAATGGTGCAGACTACTCCTGGATATCAATCCAATGGATCCTGTATCTCCTCCATCCTACGCACATCACCTTGGTGGAAATGAAGGGTTCTTTGGATTCTTCAAAGGCTTCTACCTTTTGTCCTTTCATTGGAATCTGATTCCTCAACTTTGACTGGTGCTATACCTCCTAATATTAACTTCTTATAAGTATATGAGACTTGTTTCTTCCCTTTATGTGCTCCTTTTAGCACTTTTAAAACACATTCAGACTTAGAAATTTCTAAGTCCTTCCTCCTCAATTCTTGTGGTTTCTACCTCTCCTAAGCTTGTTCCTCCAAGGTTTTAAAACCTTAGGCACAGACTTTGCATCCTTATAACCTCTTCTACTTGATTGTTCTCCTTTGAGAAGAAGAGTCTGAGAATAACTCGGCCTGCACACTCCTTGCGTAGCTTTGTGCAGTACACCACTATCTGTCCTAAACTTATAGGTGCTTTAAAAAGTGAAGTGACTCAGCCCTTTGGACATTCCTCTGTAGGTCCAAATGACTTGGCTTCTATCTACACTGATAAAAGCGTTACTTCTCCTGAGATTTATCTCTCTCAAACCTAAAGAGGTTCATGCTTTCTTCCTTTCTAGAAAACTTCTCATGCCCTCTTGGCACTCCATGCTCTTCTTCCTGAGCTTATGAATTTGAAATAAGTCCACCCTACGTGAACTTTTTGTTGATCCTTCTGAGCTTATAAGTTCTTAGAATTCAAATAATCTTTTGTGCCCTCTTGGAAAACTACTTCTCAATGGACTCTTGCACATATCTCTTCCAGAGTGTTCAACAACTCTGGTTCTCCTCAATTCCTCCAACACTTTAGAAAGGTGTTGGCATTGTTCCCTCCTTGCACCTTCTCAAAGAACTCCTTGCTTAGCTTACAGAGTATTCAGTAAATCTAACTGTTCTTTCTCTGCACATATTTTCTTATAGAGTGTTCAGTACCTTTGAGGCTCCTTTTTGAGATTGAGATTATCTTGGGGTGCCCACCTAGAATATTCTCCTTTGAACTTGAAACGGAATTCAGATGCACACTCCTTGCACTAGCTACAGAGGTTTCAACACTCTGTCATGCACTCCTTGCACCAACCTAAAGAACCCATAACTTTCAGCAAACTAACAAAAATATAGGGAAGTCTATCTTACTCCTGCAAAGAGAATACATTCATGCATATAAAAGCATATCATAAGAACACATAAAACACTCAGGTACATTCAAAAAACACACATAAAACACATAGTAAACTTATAGGTAGGAAAAAATGCTCTTTATATTAATTTTTGAATGTGTGTACATTGTTTACAAGCTCAGACTACAACAAAGTGTTTCATCTTTCTCCTCTCCTCTCTCCTTTGATGATAATGGTATTCAACAACCTACAATATCCCATCAACAACCTTTTATGGGAATCAATTACAATGCTTTATGCAAGAGGGGCACATCAAGATTTCCCTCCAAACTATCTTAGTGACATCCTATCACCATTACAATGCTTATCCACTAAGGCTAATTACATTGAATGATAATGTACATTTTAGATATGAGGAAATGCTTAGGATCCATACAATTCGTACCTATGAAAGGTGACTCTAGCAACATCTTGTACAAAGGAAACAAATTTCTTTAATCAAGCCTTACAAAAATTAATTACAATTAAATTACATTGAAATTTTAAATTTTAGGGGCAAAATGAGATGACTAGCACCTCTCCTCTTCTTGAATTCATGTTGATGTGTTGGAATGCTGGAACATTACTGAGATGGAAAGAATTCTCCTGCATCATAATCGACTTCTAGGAAAAATCATGAGCTCCTACTGATGAGATCCTTCTCATGAGCTCCTCTGCTCAACTGTTGAAATCCTCCTGGATCCCAAACCTCTCTTTGGAGTTGTCCATATGCTCCTTTTCTAGGTTTCTCTTTTTGTTGTCCTTCTACTCTTGCGGGCTCTCCTCTATTCATCTTTCTCCTACTGACAATATCTTCTATTGAATTCAACATCAACTCTCTTATCTCCTCTATTACCTCGTCCGGATGGTCTAATGGCTGGCTCTCTCTTGGAAGTATTCTTTGTTGTATCTCCTCCTTATGATCAAAGGGAAGATCATACTCATCTCCCATGCTGATTTCACGCTCTGTGTCACTAGCTTGCCTCTCCACTGCAGGCTCAAATTATGTAGCCTCCTCATCAATTTTATGCTCAACCATTTCCCTTGATATATTATCTTCTACCAGCTCCTCTTCTTCTTCTTGCATTGGTGCTACTCCAACAATTTCTAGTTTCTCCTCAGGATGAAATTTTAATTTATTCTACATGTATGTCTCCTTGGGGACGTCATCTTCTATGTCTAGATGGCATAGCCAATCCTCTAGAATCCTCAATTCCTTCTCCCATTGAGTGAGCATCTAAACCAAATTCTCCTCATTTTCTCCATTTGGGGAGATCTCAATTTATTCTCATTCTCCTCCTCTATGATAGTCTACATTGGTTGTCCTTTCTTTGTTGTTGCACTTGCAACATGCATAATAGCCTCTGCTTAGCTAGCTGGAAGGAATATTCCAATGCCCCCTATGACCAAAATGTACTTCTGATCTTCCTCTTTCAGGGTTGAATTATTTAACTTATCATCATATTTATTCATGTCGTCTGCAACCCCACTTGAACTCTTATGCTCATGAGGCATCTCTCTAGACTCTTCTTCTTCTCTTGCCAACATTCCTTGTTGAACTTAACTCATCTCTAAGCTCATGATACTTTCAGATAGTCTCATCTCATTTCCCTTTCCCACCTTGAAATCTGGGATTTCTCCTCTGCCCTCCTGGAAGTTTATGAGATGTTCAATAGATCTTTCTTCATTACCCACCTGGAAATTTGAATTTTCACTTCTTCCCTCCTGGTAGATAATGAGATCTCTAACCAATCTCTTCTCCTTCTCATCAGTGATTTTCTCAAACTACCTCAACCACCTCCTTAGTACCTATTGTTGCATCCTGGCCAACAACTGTTGGATAAGTCACCTTTCTCTCCTCCTCAAAGGCCAGTCATACCTCCAACCTCCTTGTGCTACTTGCTTCATCTTCATCATAAACTTATCCATTTATTCTCTTGTATCCTTGAGATATGTATCCATCTGTGCTTTGTGTAATTACTGGCGATATTCTCCTCTACCTCTCCTCTAGACTTATGTAGTCATCTCCACTTTCTGCCTCAAATAACGCGACTGGTTCTTTTTTCTTATCCCACTTGGTTGTTTTTTTTCTACTCTGCAACTGAGAGCACCTCCAAATTTCTCCTGCAGTCCACCTAGATGTCTATTGACTACTGCACACTTGTAAACAATCCTCTACATAGCATTAACACTTTTCCTTCTCCCTTTTCTTTCTGTATGCGAGAAAAAACATGCTCTGATACCACTTGATGGTATCAGACAGATATTTTCTAGGGCTCTGATACCAGTTGATGGTATCAGACAAATAGTTTCTAGGTATCTGATACCACTTAATGCATACCCCCTACCTCTTCTAGGGTCCACTGACCTCACGGTATAAGGATATTTAAGTTTGCAGGAGTTGGATCAGCTCACAAGGGCTCACTAGGCCTTTTTTTTTGGTTCCACATGTCTTTTCTGCAATGTTCGGGCCAATTTTGACTCTTTGATAGGCTCCTTCCAATTAGGAGCTTCCTCCATGTGACCCTGGTCTATGACCCAGGGCTTAAACCCAAAGGGTGCTAAGATTTTTGGCTTTGGGACTCTTGGCACCTGACGGTTCTCCACACTCCCGAAGTACTATGTAGCCGAAGCTATCATTTGGTAGCACTACATCCTTTGGCCTTCAGGCCTCGTAGCTTCTCAATCAACTCTCCCTCTTTCTCTTTGTCCCGTAGTAATTTTTCTTTGAATGCACGGATCCTCGACACGTTACCACTCCAATATTGACGATTGATGTTGTTTTGGCCTATGGGTCCCTGATGATCTAACACTACCCTACTCCTCCTTACTTCTGAAGCCTCCACTCATCGAACCCCGATGTAACATGGTGGATATTTTCCCTCCACATGTCCTATTTGGAATCAATGGCTGGTTCTCTCTTCGGGAGTTCAAGATTTGGTCATTCCTTCTGGTCCATTCCCTCAATCTCCCTTGGTTTTAAACCTTCGAAGTGAGGATCTCACGCCATGTGACCTCCTTTTAGATCTGATGGTCTAGATTTATTTGGCCACCGAGACTTCAGAGGCCTGGGATTATGGGGCTTCACCTCCAGCTCCATCGAAGTGATCCTCCTCCAGAGTGTGGGATGCACTAACATGCATCCCTTAAAATCAAACGAATCATATCCTCTTCGGTTCCCAACCACTTCGACGTCTACCCTCTGATGCGCTTAAACAGGATTAAAGCACACACCACTTACCTCGATCCGACGACTATCAACCCTCCGTTCTTGGATCTGATGATTGAGATATAGTCTCCTCATATATGCTCCTTCATTGGACTAGACATAGATCCAATAGTCTAAATTACTCCTGGATATCAATCCAACGACTCATGTAGCTCCTCCCTGCTACGCACTTTGCCTTGCTGGAAATGAAGGGTTCTTCAGATTCTTCGAAGGCTTCTACCTTTTCTCCTTGTGCTAGACTTTGATTCCTTGGCTTAAACCGATGCTATAACTCTTGAGATTAAATTCCCATAGGTATACGATACCTCTATCTTCCCTCTATGCGCTCCTTTTAGCACTTTTAAAACACATTTAGAATTAGAAATTTCTAATTCTTTCCTCCTCAATTATTGTGGTTTCTACCTCTACTGAGCTTGTTCCTCCAAGGTTTTAAAACCTTGGGCGTATACCTTGTGTCCTTGGAACCTATTCCACTTTATTTTTCTCCTCTGAGATTAATATTCTGAGAACAACTTAACTTGCACACTCCTTGCGTAGCTTTGTGCAATACACCACTATCTATTGTTGGAGCATATCCCTAACTTACATTAGTTTATACCTAGCTTAGACTCCTATATATTGGTTAATACATTCATTTACACTTTATTTCACCTAATTTGGCCACATAGAGAAGAAGGGCGCCTCATCCCTAGATTTTAGGGAAAACTGCTAATTTTTTATCAAGACTCAACTCCCGGTTCTTGATTTTCTTGATTTTTCTTGATTTAGTCTTGATTTATCCTTTATTTATTCCAACTCCCCCATGAAAAAATCATCTATTATTGGGGAATGCACACTTCCTCTTTGAGTGAGAGATTTATTCCTTAATTAATGATTTTTGTCGTTACTATTATTAGTAACTACTATTTCGGGTCAGTTAAGTGAGTTGGAATTGCTTCTCTTGTCAGTTAAGTGAGCTGAAGTGAGCTAATGCACATCACTTAACTCTTGTGGACATTAATGAGTGTGTGACATGTATCTTTAGTGTTCTAGGTCAAACTATGTGGTCTCCCTTAGCTTATGACACCTATTTTAGCTATTTCTAGTTTTTTTTTACTAGAATTTCTATGTTGGAAATTCTATATGTTCACATCCTCTCTTCCTTTTTGAGGATGGTTTCTCATGTATATTCATTTTTTATTAATATAATTCTCTGATTTATGGAGAAAAAACTTTCTCTCATCTCTTGAATATCAGCAAATTGCATGTGTTCAATTTAACTAGAATTCTAGATCTATCGGGGTTTCTGTAGGAATTCTACATGGTATCAAAGCTAGATTGAATCTAGTGGATTGTACACAGTTTTATTTGTAGGTATAGATCATCAGGAGATGAAGCAAGAAGAAATGTATCATCTCTCTCAGCCCACAAAACTCATTCTAAATCCTTTCAATTACTTTGAATGGAAGACAGAGATCTCTCTGCTCCTTCGAAGCCAAGGGCATTACCGGGTAACAATGGGAACAGAGAAAGAACCGACTTCTGTAGCGGAGAAGATAAAGTATTTAAATAAATTAGATTAATCAATTGGGCTGATATTCCTATCAATTTCCAGATATCTCCTCTTTCATGTCAGTGGAGCCAGTACTCTCGATGTGGTCTGGACCACATTGGAAGGACTATTCGGCAAGCAGGATGCTATGAGAGTACATCAACTGGAGAATGAACTCATATTCCTAAGTCCAATTCATTTCAGAAACCTGAAATAATTCTTCACCAAGTTCAAATCCCTCCTCATTGAACTTAATGCATGTGGAGTCATGAAAGAAGAAGAACAACTCATCCTTTCAATTCTCTCGAAACTAGGCCCTGAGTATTCCATATTTGTGTCGTCTTTTCAAGCATCTAAATTGACTCAGGAAAAATGGAAAATGCCTCCATTGAATGATTTCATTGCAGCATTGACTCAAGAGAAAGATAATTTATTCCAAATGGGTTCCATCAAGCATTCCAAGAACCAATCACTTGCGGCTACTGATGCTCCAAAGAGAAGTGGAAAAGACAAGAAAAAAGGAACGGGTAAATTTCCTGAATCGAAGAAGGAGAGATTCACACAATCTTTAGAGAACTCTTCTGAGCCTAAGGGTAAAAAGAAGAAGAAGCAAATAACACTTTGCAGCTACTGTTCCAAATGTTTTCATTCTGAATAAAATTGCATGAGGAAGTCTATCGATGAGATGGCTAAGCAATTGTAGCACCACAATCTCACGGTGCCCAAAAATGCAAAGAAGAAAGATGATAATAGAACGGGAGGGAGAGCACGAGATGGTCATTCTTTAATGGCTGTCACATCCACTCTATCAGATTGGATCCTTGATTCAGGTGTATTGAACCATATGGCTGCATCAAAAGTTGAATTTTCCTCCATCAAAGAAAGCACCAGATCCCCAATTTACTTGGGAGATGCCACACCCACAAAGGTGTGCGGAGAAGGGATTGTTGATATTGAAGGGGGATGCTTCACAAATGTTCTTCATGTTCCCTCGCTTTCCACAAATCTTCTCTCAATATATCAGATCACTCATTATGGCTCTAGAAGGAAGGTGGAGTTCACTCCGGACTCCGCAGTGATTATCGACATTTCCACAGGCTTACAACTTATACATGGAATTGCAGATCAGGGTTCTCGTTTGTATTTATTCCACCACTTTGTTCCTAAATCTATTAGCACTGTATTTATGTCACAATCTAATGATATCATCAGGTTATGGCATGAAATATTTTTCCATCTAAAATATAATTACTTGCATCAACTTAACAAGAAAAACATGGTAGAAGGATTACCAGCTATTAAATTCACGAGCGGTGTATGTCAAGGATGCATTCTTGGCAAGCATCCAGAGAAAAATTTTGACAAAGGGAAGGCACAAAGAGCTTCTTCACCTCTTGGGCTGATTCACAGTGACATCATGGGTGCATTCCCACAACATTCTATCAGTAAGGCTCAATATGTACTCACCTTCATAGATGATTTCTCTTGCTTTACTTGGGTATTTTTTTTGAAATTAAAATCAGAAGTATTTGAATGCCTTATAGAATTTAAGGCACTTGCTGAGAATTAGTCTGGGTGTAAGATTAAGATAATCCGTATTGATAATGGGGGGGATTATGTCAACAAATATGTGCCGCAACTTTGTATTGATGCAGGTATACAACTGCAACACATAGTGCCATATACACCACAACAGAATGGTGTTGCAGAAAAGAAAAACCGGTCCTTAAAAGACATGGCCAATTGTATGCTACAGTCGAAATCATTATCTCCCAAGATATGGGCTGAAGCTATTAATTGTGCATAATACATTCAAAACTGATTTCATCACAAATCACTCAAAGGCACCACTCCTTTTGAATGTTGGACCGGTAAGAAACCGAAAGTGTTGCACTTTTGTATTTTTGGTTCATGAGCATGGGCTCACATTCCGACAGATAAGAGGAAGGCTTTGGAGCCTCAAAGTGTTGAATGCATATTTTTTGGATATACTGAAGGTTTCAAAGGATATATATTGCTGGACTCTCACACAAAAAGTTCATTCTAGCTCGAAGTGTGAAGTTTGAAGAAGAATCACTGCATGATTTTTCAGAAGACCCTATCGAGGAACCACTTGTTGGCATTGATGAGGAGGAGTCAGAAACTTCTTCGAGAACTTAAGAACAGCCATCAGAGAAGCCTTTCATGTCTGATACATAGGATTAGGAGCAGTTCATGGCTGCTCCAACTCAGTTTCCAACTTGGGCAGAGAAAACCCTACAAGATGCGAGTGAACTAGTCGGTGATCCTGCGGATACAAGAAGGACTAGATCACAGTTTTTAGGGGATCCTCAAGCCCTGGCTGCCATAGAATATTTTCTACCCATACATTTCTATATGTCACTTGGTTCATATCCAAATTCATACTCTAAGGCTGCAGGAAACCCACTTTGGGAGGCTCCCATGGATGAAGAGTACTTTGCTCTTATGGACAACAACACATGGGACTTGGTTCCACTTCCGAAAGGAAGAAAGCTTGTTCAATGCCGACGGATATATCAAACAAAGATTGCTGCATATGGTGAGATAAGTAAGTACAAATCTTGACTTGTCGCAAAAGGATACTCACAGGTACATGGCATAGACTACATAGAGACATTTGCACCTGTTGCAAAAATGGACTCCATTCGACTAGTTTTGGCCATTGTCGCTTCTCACAGATGGGAAGTTCACCACATGGATGTGAAGAGTGCATTTCTTCATGGAGATATCAAGGAGGATATCTATATGGATCAGCCACATGGATACATTCAAAACTCTTCCCTCGTTTGCAGATTAAAGAAATCTTTGTATGGCCTAAAACAGGCTCCCAGAGCCTGGTATGCAAAGATGGATTCTTTCCTACTTTCCATTGGATTCATTTGATGCAAATCTGATCCAAATGTTTATTTTATGCAACACGTTGATTCCCTTTTTCTGATAGTACTTTATGTAGATGACTTACTGATGACAGGGAACCTTACTTCAGCTATTGATTCGGCAAAATCAGCATTGCACGATCGATTTTCCATGACAGATTTGGGACTATTGCACTACTTTCTTGGTCTTGAAGTTTCTCAGTCTACTTTAGGGATCAATATGGCATAGTCTAAGTATGCATGAGATCTACTTGTCCACTTTCAGATGACAGAATGTAAGCCAACAACATCTCCCTTTCTTTCGGGGGTCAGATTTGAGGATGCGGGTACTACACCTTTGGTGGATAGTACACTATATCGGAAGTTGGTTGGGATTTTGTTGTATCTTACTCACACCCAACCCGATATCTCTTTTGCAGTATGATTTTGTTACATATCTATGTAGGAGCCTCATGAGCTTCACTGGAAAGATGCAAAGAGAATCCTTAGATATGTGAAAGGTACTCCCAGTTTTGGTATCTTTTATGTTCCAGATTGCCCACTTTCACTGATTGGGTACATAGATTCTGAATGGGCTGGTGATGGTATAGACCGCAAGTCCACCTCTGTTTATGTTTTCAGCTTTGGTTCAGGGCCATTATATTGATCTAGCAAGAAGTAATCCATCATTTCTTTATCGACAGTAGAGGCAGAGTATAGAGGTGCAGTGAATGCAACTACATAGGCTATTTGGTTGCAGGGGCTTCTCTTTGAGTTTGGTATTCAGTATCCACTTCCAACTATCATATTTTGTGACAATCAGTGGTCCATTTAGATATTGATTGATCCAGTTCAGAGGCAGAGGACCAAGCACATCGAGATTCAAATGCATTACATCCATGAGTTGATCTGTGACAGAGTCATTTCACTGCAGTACTACCCCACAGAGCAGTAGGTTGCAGACATCTTCACCAAGTCCTTCACTGAAAATAAATTTTCAGAACTGAGAGCTATGCTTGGAGTTGTGGAGACAACTCAGTAGGTCACTTTTGGCCACTCAACATTTTTTTTCCTCTTTGTTTTTTTTGCGGGGGGGGGTTTCCCATGAGGTTTTCCCTCTTTTCTCTTTTCATGAGGAATTATTTTATGTAATGAGTACCTAAAATGGCCAAGTTCTCGGGACTCAAATTTTTTTTTCATTACAGTTACGCTTAAGGGGGGGTGCTGGAGCATATCCCTAACTTACATTAGTTTATACCTAGCTTAGACTCCTAGATCTTGGTTAATACATTCATTTACACTTTATTTCACCTAATTTGGCCACATAGAGAAGAAGGGCGCCTCATCCCTAGATTTTAGGGAAAACTGCTAATTTTAGATAAAGACTCAACTCCTGGTTCTTGATTTTCTTGATTTTTCTTGATTTATTCTTGATTTATCCTTTATTTATTCCAACTTCCCCATGAAAAAACTCATTTATTATTTGGGAATGTGCACCTCCTCTTTGAGTGAGAGATTTATTCCTTAATTAATGATTTTTGCCATTACTATTATTAGTAACTACTATTTCGGGTCAGTTAAGTGAGTTGGAACTGTTTCTCTTGTCAGTTAAGTGAGATTAAGTGAGATAATGTGCATCACTTAACTCTTGTGGACATTAATGAGTGTGTTACACGTATCTTTAGTGGTCTAGGTAGAACTATGTGGTCTCCCTTAGCTTATGACACCTATTTTATCTATTTCTAGCTTTTTTTTTACTAGAATTTCTATGTTGGAAATTCTATATATTCACCTCCTCTCTTCCTTTTTGAGGATGGTTGCTCATGTATATTCATTTTTTATTAATATAATTCTCTGATTTATGGAGCGAAAACTTTCTCTCATCTCTTGAATATCAGCAAATTGCATGTGTTCAATTTAACTAGAATTCTAGATCTATCGGGGTTTCTCCGGGAATTCTACACTCTGTGCAATACACCACTATCAACCCTTTGGAACTTCCTCTACAGGTCCAATTGAATTTCCTTTTGTCTTCACTGATAAAATTGTTACTTCTCATGATCTTTATCTTGCTCAAACCTAAAGAGGTTCAAGCCTTCTACCTTGCCAGAAAACTTCTGGTGCCCTCCTGTCACTCAACGCTCTTCTTCTTGAGCTTATGAATTTGAAATAAGTCAACCCTGCGTGAACACTACATTGATCCTCCTGAGCTTATAAGTGCTCGGGATTCAAAGGATATTTTGTGCCCTCCTGGAAAATGAATTCTCAATGCACTCTTGTAGAACTCTCTTCCATAGTGTTCAACAACTCTGGTTCTGCTCAAATCCTCCAACACTTCAGAAAGGTGTTGGCACTGTTCACTCTTTGCACCTTCTCAAAGAAATCCTTGTTGAGGTTATAGAGTATTCAGTAACTCTCACTGTGTTTTCTCTACATAGACTTTACTACAGAGTATAGAGTAACTTTGAGGCTCCTTTTTGAGATTAATATTATCATGGGGTGCCCACTTGGAACTTTCTCCTATGAACTCGAAACATAATTAATATGAAAACTCCTTGCGATGGCTACAGAGGTTTCAACACTCTGTCGTGCACTCCTTTCACCAGCCTAAAGAACCCAGAACATTTTGCAAACTCACAATAAGATAGGGAATTCTATATTATTCCTGCAAAGAGATTACATTCATGCATCTAACAACATATCATAAGAACACATAAAACACTCAGGTACATTCATAAAACACAGGAAACTCGTAGGAGAGAAAAACTGCTCTTTTTATTAATTTCTGAATGTCTCTACATTGTTTACAAGCTCATACTACGACATAGTCTTTCATATTTCTCCGCTCCTCTCTCCTTATCTTACAATGGTATTCAACAACCTAGATCATCACATCAAAAAACTTTTCTGGGAATGTAACATCCCACTCTGGCGCACTGAGACCACTTATTCTTTGAGGACACTTGCTCGCAAGTGTTTTGGACCCTTTTTGATGTTGGACCTTATATATTTGATTATGATGAGATTGACAGATGATATGATGTGTTACTATTCATGTAGACGGGTGCTATTGACTTAGTTTATTGAGTGTGCAAGTTTGTGACCTTGAGGATGCGGAGGCATCGGTAGACCCCCTTGGACTCCGGACTGAGTCAGGGAGTATGATTTTGGGTTGATATGTTTATTATGATGTTGATTTGATTTGATGATTTGATGACGACATTTCTGACATGATTATTGGTGATGCAGGCTGACGATAGCTTGCCGACTTGACTCACATATGGAGTAAAGGGGCCACACACAATTGCAGAGAGGGTGAGGGAGAGGGGTGGACAATAGCCCTGCCACCGCCTGCTAGCACTCCCGCCGTGGCTCGAACTGTGGGTTAACGATTACCTAGTTCGAGAGGACCCATGATGTCGTGAGGGCCGACTGCGACAGTCGCTCACGATGATTCTAAGGGGCACGCAATAAGGCAGGGGCATTATTCCTTAGAGCCCTTAGTCTCCTACTAGCTCACCTAGCGGAGTATTGACTCCATGGGTTATAGAGGTCTACCATCAGTTTAGTCGGCGAGTGGCACCCTTGGAGCACGTGGTGCATCCTGAAGGGCACGTTGCACAATGAAATTCTAGAGGCGAGTGGCACCCTTGGCGCACGTGGTGCGACCTGAAGGGCACGTCGCGATAAAGGTGGTTGATGGAGTCAGCCTAACTAGCCCTAGTCTTCAGTACCTGATTAAAACTTTAAGCATTACCCTTAACCATTTGTCGTCGAGCTTAGAATCTAAACCCTAAGCCTAAGACCTTCTAGAACCCGGGGGGAAATTTCAGTGTGGCCTTAACAACAGAAAATTCAAAAAAAAGGAGAAGAGAAAAAAAAACTCAGACCATCACCCTTCCTTAATCCGTGTCTACTTAATAAAACTGACCTCCATCGCCCGGATCTCCCAGTGTCCATCTCCCATATACTCGCCTAGTCCACTATACCACATCGCCATCCCTCCTCGTAAATCCTCCTTAGTCATTTTTGTAAAACATTTACTTTCCCCTTACTGGTTTGCCTTCGCTTAAATCTCCCTTTGATCCTGAAAATAAAAATACATTAATGGTCAATTAATTGATATATGCAGGTTTATTTAAAAAAAAAAAGGGGGAGATGAAAATATAAATAAGTATAATTATTTATATACCATTATAAACCAATAAGTTAAGCATGGGAAAAAGGGCATAAAAAGTTAAATATATAAACTAATAAAATGAAAATGGGGGAAATAAATAAATCAATAAATAATAAAAGGGGGATAAATAAATAAATAAATGAAATGAGCGCACATGCCTTGATTTTAAAAATAAAAATAAAAATCAAATTGGAATACACAAAGGAATTAAACTAAAAAGAATTTGAGAAAAGTCGGAAAAAAAAAGAGGGCGGAAAAACCTAAGTGAAAAGAGAATTAGGGTTTGAAGGGATAAAGGGATGGGAGAGGGGAAAAGAAGGGGCTTTTTTTTTGGGGGCTGAGATTGAGGGCTATTGAGAGAGAGGAGAGACTGACTGATTTACTGGTAGGAGTTGGGAATCCTCAGCATACGTGAGTGGTAGCTCAGCCTTTGAGGCGAGCTGAGGAGCTAGGACTCTCTGGTTGTGTGTGGCCCCTTTGCGGCTCGGGGGGCTGAGGGGGAAGAAGAGTACCCCTAGCGTTGGCTGGGAGGTACCGGTGAGCTCATTGAGGTTGGCAAGCAGGAGCTGGAGCAGGTTGGAATAGGAGCGGCAGGAAGCACCCAGCACAGGTTTCAACTTAGACAATAAGGCAACGGTATGGACTTGTTTTTGATAGAATAGGATGCTTATGATTTCTGTTGGTAGTGGAACATGGTTGTAAATGATTAAAGGCCGTTTGATTTACCTACCCTGCAATGTAAGAAAATATGTTCTCCATGTGTTAACCATGTGAATCGATGCATCCGGGGGGGGTTTTTGTGTATGGTTTCCTAGTCCTGGGCAGATGTAAATAAATGTAAACACCCGTTTTTCTCTTTTAACTGTAATATCCCTCTTATCGAAGGGTTCAAGACTGATTGTATAGTTAGTTATTGATGAAATTTATGGAGAAGGGAGGGGGGTAAAAAGGGGACCGGAATCCCTGCCTTCACCTCTGTCCTCGCTGACTGATAACCTTCCCAGAGCTCGACCTTGCCAGAAAGGTAATGCGTGCTCCCTTGTAGTAGGCTTTAGGGTTTTAATATCACCGTTAACGTAAATCGTTTTATTGTGGATGCTCGCTGATGCTGTTCAAAATTATTGTTCACTACTGCGGTTAGCTATTGCTGCTCATTGTTGCTGTTCCATATTAATTTCATTGTTGTTGTTCCATATTATTTTCAGTGTGGTTGTTCAACAGCGCGGGTTCAATATTCTATTCCTAGTTATTTTACATATCGCCTTTAATTTCGGACACTTTTAATGTGTTAATTTCAATATGGTGATTCTTATAATTCGCCAGTGAATTCATAATTCAGACCGCAGCTGTAGGTAATTCTGTTTTAAAAATAAAGTCATTTTACATTTCGTCCTTTTAAGTTGACACCTTATTGTGTTATTTTTAATATGATCTTCCCTATAATTGTCAGTGAATTGATGGTCATGAAAATAGCTGTAGCGTATTCTTGGTCAAAAAAAAAAATTTGCGTTATTTTATGTGTATCACCTTTAAATATCGATATCCTTAAATGTGTTATTTTAATATGGACATGGTTATATTTGTCCGTAAAACCACCGTGCACTATAAAACTTCTTGCATTAGCCGATTGATTATAGTTGTCCTGTTGTCGATTTTGTGTTAACTGTTATA
>JASDQU011444362.1:0-10875 GCA_032191745.1 Picea mariana
TTAAGTGGGGTAAAAGGAGGTTGCCCCCTCGAAGAGGCTTATTATATGAAATTGTCTCTTTTTAAAGGCATTGAGTACTTTTTCTAAGGTTTTTCTATGCTATATTGGTATTTGGTTCTTAACATAAAAATTGCCGCAAAGTAGTATCTCATACTGCAAAATTTAGCTTCTTCAAACATTTTCAAAAGGAGAACAGAAGGACACTGCAACCACTACAACCTCACCCAAAGCACCTTATACCCCACAGAAGCAGGTCGACAAGGCTAAAGAAAAATGCAAAGAATCCTTCTACACAATGTCCTCTCATGTAGCCTGACTTGTTGAACAGCCTCAGCCTCAACAGGTTCGTGACAAACTTCCACAAACTAAGCAGCGCGACGTCTCCAACAAGGCAAGCAGCTCACCAAGATGCAGATTCAACAAACGCTTTTCCCTCTCCCCTGGGAACTTAACACAATGGAGACCATTGCTTCCTAAGGAGGGAGGATTGATCCAGGTGGATATTAGTGGCCACCCACCTTTTCCGACAGGCTCAAAATAGTTTTCTGGAAATTTTGGCAATTTACTATTTTTAGCAGTTTTTAACTTCCGGGGCAATTTTGAGGGCCCAAATAAAGTTTTTTCTACATTGAGGTTATCAATGATAGATGAAGGAAAAATTTATCCCCCAAAATGAATATCCTCGATGATACCTTTCCAATGAGCTATCATACGCCTAAAACGGAGATCGTATGCAAAAGTTACGACCCCGGGAAGTTGATGCACCAACTTACCCAAATGGGGCCCACGTGAATTTTGGCGCGTCATCTCCTAGGGTTAGGTTTTTGGATGTCTAGGGTTTTGGGCATTCCGATTTATTTTAAAAAGGCCTTCAGAGCTTCATTGTAATCATCTTCTTATGAATGCGAGTATCCGTCACATCTCTTCTCAGATATAAGCTGCCACCATTCTAGCGAGTCTTTCACTCTGTATTTTTACAGTCTCTGTATATTTATTTCATTAATAGAAATCCTATATTACTGTATATCTGTGTTTATGGTTGCATCTCTGATACATTTTTGTTATATTATTGAGTATCTGCGATATCTCTGTGCATTTCTTTATTATATCTCCACTCTCATTTCATGTTGAAAATAATCCAGATTAGTGGTATCAGAGCAGGCTATTCTTGATCATTTTTCCAGTGCATGTCCCCGACGAGGTCCGAGTATAGCAAGTTGGCTCTCGAGCTTGTCTCTATTGAGGACAATCACTCTCGCACACCCAAGAAACCCTCAATGGTAGAAGAAAAGAAAAACGATGGAGCAGACAATCCTATCAGTCTATTGCTTGAGCAAGCTCTCACGCGACAGAGAGGCAAAATGATGGAGAATTTTTCCCACATCCTTCAATGCCTGCCGATAGCAATAGGTGCATATTCATCAAGCGACCACTTTGGAGGCACATCGCCTTTCAAGGTACAAGTTAATTTTGATATTCCTGTGTTTGAAGGACAGATAAATGCAGAAGCCCTAGACAAATGGTTAAATCTGCTAGAAGGTTATTTCTCTGTTCACAAATTTTTCAACAAAGAAAATATCACCTTCGCACTCCTTAAATCTCTCTTCATGTCAAACATTGGTGGGAAACTTATTGGGAGCAGAGTTCCACAGAGGAGTCTAAAATATATGTGGTTGATCCCACTTGGGATTTTTTTTTTGGATGCGGTAAAGGAACAATATTACCTTGTTGGAAACTATGAGGACCAATACATGAGATGGACCACACTGTGGAAAGAGAGGGGCCAAGCAGTTCCGGAGTTCACCAATACCTTCCATACCTTGCACATTAAGCTGGGTATCAAAGACTCCAAAGGACATTTGGTTCTGAAATACCTTGGGACTCTACACAAATACATCCAAACTGAAATGGATTCTCTAGACATCTCATCACTCGGTGTTGCCTATCGATATGCTGTTAAAATTGAGCAGAAATTTAAGCACCAGAACAAATGGGAGTTTGGGTATGCAAATCTGCAACAACCAAAGTATGACAAAGACATCCCTAACAAACAGTCTCCCAAAAACCAATCCAAGACACAGGAAAAGAAGGGTCATGGGAAGACAAAGGACACCGGAAAATGGTGCGATTTCCACAAAATCCCCTGCCACAACACCAATGAATGTCACTCAAAATAGTCATTGGTGGCTGAGATCAAAGACAAGGAGTCGAACCCTGATTCAAAATTTGATTCTGAAAATACTGGTAAAGGACAGATCATTGATGCAAACCCCATGGCTATTGTCGCAACCATAGGAATTCAACCAGAACAACCAACAGATCCTCAAGAGGGGGTGTGGCTTTTTCATTCACAGATGTGGGTGAAGGGGACCCTGCTGCATTTTATTGTTGATAGCGGAAGCCAGAAGAACCTCATCTTAGCAAAGGTTGTCAAACAGTTGGGATTGTCGACAACACCACACCTGTAGCCATACAACATGGGGTAGCTTCGCCAAGGATGAGATCTTCATGTCAGCCAGCAGTGTCGATTGTCATATGGAATCCAACCCTTCAAGGATGAGGTATTATGTGATTTTTCCCCACTGGATGTCTGTGATGTTCTCTTAGGCCAGCCATATATGTGGAATCACCATGCTATTTATGAGTCTCGACCTCGTAGTTTCATTTTCACTTTGGGGGTTCTTCTCTACAGAATACTAGAGGTAGTTCCCACTACTGTTCCACCTAAAAAATGCTGCAAAGTAGTATCTCATACTGCAAAATTTAGCTTCTTCACAATCTGTTCAAAAGGAGAACAGAAGGTCACTACAACCACTACAGTCTCACCCCAAGAACCTTCTACCCCACAGAAGCAGGTCGACAAGGATATAGAAAAATGCAAAGATTCCTTCTGCACAATGTCCTCTCATCTAGCCCGACTTGTTGAACAGCCTCAGCCTCAACAAGTTCGTGACAAACTTCCACAAACTAAGCAGCACGACGTCTCCAATAACGCAAGCAACTCACCAAGATGCAACCTCTCCCCTGGGAACTCAACGCAATGGAGACCATTTCTTCCTAAGGAGGTAGGATTGATCCAGGTGGATATCGGTGGTCACCCACCTTTTCCGACTAGCTCAAAACAGATTTCAGAAAATTTTGGCAATTACTATTTTTAGCAGTTTTTAACTTCTGGGGCCATTTTGAGGGCCCAAATGAAGGTTTTCCAAGATAGAGGTTCTCAATGATAGAAGAAGGCATAATTTAGCCCCCAAAATGAATCTCCTCGATGATACCTTTCCAACAATCTATCATATGCCTAAAACAGAGATCGTATTCAAAAGTTACGACCCTGGGAAGTTGATGCACCAACTTACCCAAACGGGGCCCACGTGACTTTTGGCCCGTCATCTCCTAGGGTTAGGTTTTTTTATGTCTACGGTTTTTGGCATTCTGGTTTATTGTAAAAATTCCTTCAGAGCCTCATTGTAATCATCTTCTTGTGAATGCGAGTAGCTGTCACATCTCTTCTCATAGAATAGCTGCCACCATTCTAGAGAGTCTCTCACTCTGTATTTTTAGAGTCTCTATACATTTATTTCATTAATAGAAATCGTGTATTACTGTATATCTGTGTTTATGGTTGCATCTCTGATAAATTTTTGTTATATTATTGAGTATCTGCAATATCTCTGTGCATTTATTTATTATATCTCCGCTATCATTTCATGTTGAAAATAATCTGGATCAATGGTATCAAAGCACACTATTCTTGATCATTTTTTCAATGCATGTCCCTGACGAGGTCCGAGTACAGAAACTTGGGTCTCGAGCTTGCCTCTCGTTAGGACAATCGCTCTCACACAGCCAAGAAACCCTCAATGGCGGAAGAAAATAAAAATGATGGAGCAGACGATCCTATCAGTCTGTTGCTTGAGCAAGCTCTCATGCGACAGAGGGATGAAATGATGGATAATTTTTCCCACATCCTTCAACGCCTGCCAATAGCAACAAGCACATCTTCATCAAGCGACCACTTTGGAGGCACCTCGCCTTTCAAGGTACAACTTAATTTTGATATTCCTGTATTTGAAGGACAGATAGATGCAGAAGCCCTAGACAAATGGTTAAATCTACTACAAGGTTATTTCTCTGTTCACAAATGTTCCAATAGAGAAAAGATCACCTTCGCACTCCTTAAAGCTCTCCCCCATGTCAAACATTGGTGGGAAACTTATTGGGAACAGAGTTCCACAGAGGAGTCTGAAATATATGGGGTTGATCCCACTTGGGATTTCTTTTTGGATGTGGTGAAGGAACAATATTACCCTGTTGGCAACTATGAGAACCAATACATGAGATGGACCACACTGCGGAAAGAGTGGGTCCAAGCAGTTTCGGAGTTCACCAATACCTTCCATACCTTTCGCACCAACTTGGGTATCAAAGACTCCAAACGACATTTGGTTCTGAAATACTGTGGGGCTCTACACAGATACATCCAAACTAAAATGGATTTTCTGGACATCTCATCACTCGATGTTTCCTATTGATATGCTGTTAAAATCGAGCAGAAATTTAAGCACCAGAAAAAATGGGAGTTTGGGACTGCAAATCCGCAACATCCAAAGTATGACAAGGACAACCCTAACAAACAGTCTCACGAAAACCAGTCCAAGACACAGGAAAAGAAGGGTCATGGGAAAACAAAGAAGAACACTGGAAAATGGTGTGACTTCCACAAAAGACCCTAGCTCAACACCGATGAATGTTGCTCAAAATAGTCATTGGTGATCGAGAAAAAAGACAAGGAGTCGAACCTTGATTCAGAATTTGATTCTGAAGATACTGGTAAAGGACAGATCATTGACACAGACCCCACTGCTATTGTCACGACCACAGCAATTCAACCAGAAGAACCAACAGATCCTGAAGAGGGGAAGCACCTTTTTCATTCACAGATGTGGGTGAAGGGGACCCCACTGCATTTTATATTTGATAGCGGAAGCCAAAAGAACCTCATCTCAACAGAGGTTGTCAAACAGTTGGGATTGTCGACATTACCACACCCATAGGGATACAACATCGGGTGGCTTTGCCAAGGACAATATCTTCGTTCTAGCCAACAGTGTCGATTGTCATATGGCATCCAACCCTTCAAGGATGAGGTATTATGTGATGTTTCCCCATTGGATGTCTGTAATGTTCTCTTGGGCCAGCCATATATGTGGAAGCGCCATTGTATTTATGAGTCTCGACCTCATAGTGTCATTGTCACTTTGGGGGGTCATCTCTATAGAATACCAGAGGTAGTTCCCACTAGTGTTCCACCTAAAAAGTGCCACAAAGTAGTATCTCATACTACAAAATTTATTTGCTTCACAATCTGTCCAAAAGGAGAATAGAAGGACACTACAACCACTACATCCTCGCCCCAAGCACCTTCTACCCCACAGAAGCAGGTCGAAAAGGCTACAGAAAAATGCAAATATTTCTTCTGCACAACATCCTCTCATGTACCTGACTTGTTGAACAACCTCAGCCTCAACAGGTTCGTGACAAACTTCCACAAACTAAGCAGCGTGACATCTCCAACAAGGCAAGCAGCTCACCAAGATGCAGATTCAACAAACGCTTTTTCCTCTCCCCCGAGAACTCAACACAATGGAGACCATTACTTCCTAACGAGGTAGGATTTATCCATGTGGATATCGATGGCCACCCACCTTTTTCGACTGGCTCAAAACAGCGTTCTGGAAATTTTGGCAATTTACTATTTTTAGCAGTTTTTAACTTCCTAGGCTATTTTGAGGGCCCAAATGAAGGTTTTTTGAGATTGAGGTTCTCAATTATTGAAAAAGAAATAATTGAGCCCCCAAAAATAATCTCCTCGATGATACCTTTCCAACGATCTATCATACGCCTAAAATGGATATTGTATGCAAAAGTTACGATCCCGGGAAGTTGATGCACCAACTTACCCAAACGGGGCCCATGTGACTTTTGGCGCTTCATCTCCTAGGGATAGGTTTTTGGATTTCTAGGGTTTTTGGCATTCGAGTTTATTTCAAAAAGGCCTTCAGAGCCTCATTTTAATCATATTCTTAAGGATGCGAGTAGCCGTCCCATCTCTTCTCAGAGATAAGCTGCCACCATTCTAGCGAGTCTTTCACTCTGTATTTTTACAGTCTCTGTACATTTGTTTGATTAATATAAATTGTGTATTACTATATATCTGTGTTTATTGTTGCATCTTTGATACATTTTTGTTATATTATTGAGTATCTGCAATATCTCTGTGTATTTATTTATTATATCTCCTCTCTCATTTCATGCCGAAAATAATCTGGATCAGTGGTATCAGAGCAGGTTGTTCTTGATCATTTTTTAAGTGCATGTCCCCGACGAGGTCCGAGTATAGCAAGTTGGGTCTCGATATTGTCTCTCTTGAGGAAAATCACTTTTGCACACCTAAGAAACCCTCAATGGCGGAAGAAAAGAAAAATGATGGAGCAAATGATCCTATCAGTCTGTTGCTTGAGCAATCTCTCACGCGACAGAGGGACAAAATGATGGAGAATTTTTTCCACATCCTTCAATGCCTGCCAATAGCAACATACACATATTCATCAAGAGAAAACTTTGGAGGCACCTTTCCTTTCAAGGTACAAGCTAATTTTTATATTCCTGTATTTGAAGGACAGATAGATGCAGAAGCCCTAGACAAATGGTTAAATCTGCTAGAAGGTTATTTCTTTTTTCATAAATTTTCCAACAAAGAAAAGATCATCGTTGCACTCCTTAAAGCTCTCCCCCATGTCAAACATTGGTGAGAAACTTATTGGGAGTAGAGTTCCACAGAGCAGTCTGAAATATATGGGGTCGATCCCACTTGGGATTTTTTTTAGGATGCGGTAAAAAAACAATATTACCCTGTTGGAAACTATGAGGACCAATACATGAGATGGACCACACTACAGAAAGAGAGGGGCCAAGTAGTTCCGGATTTGAACAATACCTTCCATACCTTGTGCACCAAGATGGGTATCAAAGACTCTGAACGACATTTGGTTCTGAAATACTGTGGGGCTCTACACAGATACATCCTAACTGAAATGGATTTTTTGGACATCTCATCACCCGGTGCTGCCTATCAATATGTTGTTAAAATCGAGTAGAAATTTAAGCACCAAAACAAATGGGAGTTCGGGTCTACAAATCCGCAACAACCAAAGTATGACAAATATAGCCCTAACAAACAGTCTCCCAAAAACTAGTCCAAGACAGAGGAAAACAAGGGTCATGGGAAGATAAAGAAGGACACCGAAAAATGGTGTTATTTCCACAAAAGCACCTGGCACAACACCGATAATTGTCGCTCAAAACAGTCATTGGTGGTCAAGATCAAAGACAAGGAGATGAATCCTGATTCAGAATCTGATTCTGAAAATACTGGTAAAGGAAAAATCATTGACACAGACACCACTGCTATTTTCATGACCACAACAATTCAACCAGAAGAACCAACAGATCCTAAAGAGGGGGAGCGACTTTTTCATTCACAGATGTGGATGAAGGGGACCCGCTGCATTTTATTGTTGATAGTGGAATCTAGAAGAACCTCATCTCATCAGAGGTTGTCAAATAGTTTGGATTGTCGACAACACCACACCCACAGCCATACAACAATGGGTGGCTTCACCAAGGATGAGATCTTTGTGTCAGCCAACAGTGTCGATTGTCATATGGAATCCAACCCTTCAAGGATGAGGTATTATGTGATGTTGCCCCATTGGATGTCTTTGATGTTCTCTTGGGCTAGCCATATATGTGGAAGCGCCATGCTATTTATGAGTCTCGACCTTGTAGTATCATTGTCACTTTGGGGGGTCATCTCTACAGAATACCAGAGGTAGTTCCCACTATTGTTCCACCTAAAAAGTGCTGCAAAGTAGTATCTCATACTGCAAAATTTAGCTTCTTCACAATCTGTTCAAAAGGAGAACAGAAGGACACTCCAACCACTACAGCCTCGCCCCAAGCACCTTCTACCCCACAGAAGCAAGTCAACAAGGCTACAGAAAAATTCAAAGATTCCTTCTGCACAACGTCCTCTCATGTAGCTCAACTTGTTGAATAGCCTCAGCCTCAACAGGTTCGTGACAAACTTCGACAAACTAAGCAGCGCGATGTCTCCAACAAGGCAAGCAGCTCACCAAGATGCAGATTCAGCAAACTCTTTTCCCTCTCCCCTGGGAACTCAATGCAATGGATACCATTGATTCCTAAGGAGGGAGGATTGATCCAGGTTGATATCGGTGGCCACCCACCTTTTCCGACTGGCTCAAAACAGTTTTCTGGAAATTTTGGCAATTTACTATTTTTAGCATTTTTTAACTTCCGAGGCCATTTTGAGGGCCCAAATGAAGGTTTTTCGAGATCGAGGTTCTCAAATATAGACAAAGGCATGATTGATCCCCCAAAATTAATCTCCTCGTTGATACCTTTCCAACGATCTATCATCGTATGCAAAAGTTACGACCCCGGGAAGTTGATGCACCAACCTACCCAAACGGGGCCCACATGACTTTTGGCACTTCATCTCCTAGGGTTAGGTTTTTAGATGTCTATGGTTTTTGGAATTCTGGTTTATTGTAAAAAGGCCTTCAGAGCCTCATTGTAATCATCTTCTTGCGAATGCGAGTAGCCATCACATCTCTTCTCAGAGATAAGCTGCCACCATTCTAGCGAGTCTTTCACTCTGTATTTTTACAGTCTCTGAACATTACTTTCACTAATAGAAATCATGTATTACTATATATCTGTGTTTATGGTTGCATCTCTGATACATTTTTGTTATATTATTGAGTATCTATGATATCTCTGTGCATTTCTTTATTATATCTTCGCTCTCATTTTGTGCCGAAAATAATCTGAATCAGTGGTATCAGAGCAGGCTGTTCTTGATCATATTTTCAATGCATGTCCCCGATGAGGTCTGATTATAGCAAGTTGGGTCTCGAGCTTGTTGTTATCACTGAAATTTCATCCGCACATGGCGACAAGAACTCCGCATCGTCAAAACAACAATGAAGTCATTCATGGCACTGAATTAATTTCACAGCATTCCAAAGGGTCAAAAACTATACAAAGTAACCAAAAATTGAAGGGCGCTTTACAGAAGTTGGGTGTGCACGCACATGCGCAGAACAGAAACGTACCATGCGCGCATGCGCGCACGACGCGCGACTGTTAGCGCAAAAACCCGCGCACCTACTAAACGACGCATTTATTGAATTGGTCGACCTCCCAACCACTTATGGACCAGCTCCGAACCTGATTTGACTCCCAAATCTGAGCTGAATCCGCATGGTAGGCTGGTCAAAGACCTAATGAAGCCCTAAAGAGCCCCTTTTCACACTTTGAAGGAGTTACATAATCACCCAATGATGTGCTATAAAAAGCCATGAAGAAACATCATTTTCTCAAGGAATTTCATGCATTGTTATGCTGCTAAGATTGTTAAGGACTCACTCTTTGACAATAACACATTGGCACCATTTCATAGAGCCATTCACCTCTCCATTGAGTGGATGTGCTAGGAGTTCTTTCACTATCATTTTCATTTTTCTTATTGTAAGGAGAGCAAGTTTGTGAGGGCCTCAAGAGCCTTCCTTTGGAGGAAGGAGGAACCACAGTTCCCTTTCTTCATTGTGCTTTGATTTCATCAATAGACCAGCTCAAAAACATTAGTGATATTGGTCTTTTTGTGTTTGTTATTTCTTTATCCATATGATCATAGTTTTAGTTTGTTTTAATTTAATTCTTGCTTATAGTTTTGTTTTGTTTTCTCTAACTCTTTCCTCTACAGCTGTCATGCCTAGCAAGACCCAACTGGGCATGTAAGCACCCTTTATTTTCTCACCAAGTGACGAATTAGGTGCAAACAGATTGGCGACCGTACTGGGGAGAAGGTATCAATTCCTCCCTCATTTGGGTTTATTTTGCTTTCCTTTTGGTTTTATTAACTTGCAGGGACACAAACCGGCCTCTGCCGACCTGCTAACCAGTCAATTCAAGGGAGAATTGAGAGAAATCCATTCAGATTTTCTCTCTCAGCCTTTTTCCACAGGCACGCGGGTTTTTCACCCCACAGATGCACGTCGAGCGCGCACGCGCTTTTACCGCAGTCTTCCGTTGCATGCATGCACTTTTTATTTTGATTATCCACGCGCATCAGCGCTCTGCGCGCACCTGTCTACACTAGAGGCCACGCATCTGAATTAAATTCTACATTGTAAGGTCTTGGATGTGGGGAAAGTCATTTTCCTTCTTAAGAATGATGTTATGCATGCTCTAAATACTGCACCACTTAGATCCCTCAACTTATAAAGGGGATAGACAAACAAACATAGGCACTTAGGTGGATAAAAATCATTTTCCCTTATTTTCTTTTTTCCACATGGATGGCTTGCTTTGATTTATAAATCTAAGTTGGACAATCATACTTAATCACACCTAATTCACATTTGGGACTAGAAATTGAAGTAACAACCCTTGAGTATGCTCTTCTCTTATGCTTTTAAGCGATCTTGAGAACCAGAAAAAGATTGCGAAAACAATCTCATCTCCCTTAACAAAATTCAAAAACTTTTAGGAGAGGACAAAGGCCCTTTTTGGGACCCCTCTTAGTTTCATTTTTCAAACATATCCTAAATTTGTAACGGGCCCATACATGCCCACATGTCACAAAAGTAGGATAGTGGTTGAATTTCTGCTTTCTTAGATAAAAAAAACTAGGAGAGTTTAAATGTTTGTAACGGGCCCACACATGCCCACATGTTAAATCTAGGATAGTTTCATGCTTTTTCTAGATTAACTCACACATAGGGAGTT
>JASDQU011444364.1:8483-18869 GCA_032191745.1 Picea mariana
AACTATGGATATGTTGAATGATGTTGACCTCTAACATTTCTTGGATAATATGCTCAATATCACTCTTCTATGCATATGGATACTTGTAAATCCTAATGTTAGATGGTGCATGTGATGTACTCGGACCACCAGTCCGGGCCACATTAATGTGGAATAGCTCTCAATACCAAATTGTAACGTACCCATCGACCCAAGTATCTTTAAATTCACCTTCTTGGGAAAATTTGAATCTATGTTACTAATCTTTAACTAATCAATAAACATGTTACCAGCATATGCAGTAATCAAGAACATTCTAAACCATACAAGAAATGAATAATAGATTATGCACAACATTAATAGCAATCATGCAAATTATAAACACATATTTTAGAGACAATAAATAAACAGTGGAATGTGAATTCATAGAAAACATGGAGAGAACTTATATTTAAATTAACCATTCACCAAATAGTTGCAGACGTCATACGTTTCACCCAACCGTAGACATTGTTGTTCCAAATCTCAATAGCATGTCACCCCTGTGCCAGGCCTATAAATCCACAAGGATGGATCCTAGGCCGACTCTAATACAAAACCAACTATCGAGCTCTCACATTTTTTCCAACTACGTAGCAATCCCGGTTTACTAGCTCTCTTCCCTTCAGCTTGCACAACCCAAAGAAATGAACCCCTTTCTCTGCAATGCAGTCCCTCATGTTGTTCCACTTCTTTTCCAGAGCTCCAGTGCTACTAGTCAAGAAATATCAATGATGGAAACTCCAAGGATTTCCATATATAGATAGTTCTCTATCAACTGTCATTATTCTCATGAACACAAGCATCCATTCCCTCGTGGAATAATCAACAATTTCTTACATCCAACAAGCAATGACTCTTCTCTCCCCGTAATTCATTTCCCATGCCCAGACCAAGAGAAAGGATGAACTGGGAACAAAAAACAAGGAACAATGATTAGAAAACCCCCAAACAACCCAAAAGTGGGGTTTATATAATTACATGCAATAAAGAACCACATGGCCTTCCCCCAAGAAGCTCATGTAACCACTTTCCCAACTAAAACCAAGTTGGGTATATAAAATATAATAAAAATACTTAGCCCCTTTAGCCCCACTCTCTTATGGAATCATAGCCCCCTATCTTTGTCCTTGTCTCTCTTGTAACTAGTGATGTATTTTTATCAATATATCCAAAGTATTACATTTCTAGGCACTCTAGCCTTTAAACTTCAAAAAAATCCAACATTTAAATAATAAACAAAATACATTAATAATATGGGGACTCAAAACTAGTGTATTACATTCCCCTCCCCCTTATTTTGTCACTGTCCTTAGTGCATATACAAAAGAGAAATCAAAATTTCAAAATTCTTCAAAAATTCATAGGTACTCTTCCCACATGGCATCTTCATGCTCCAAAGTAGCATATTTAGGACTGTAGTAGGTACACTAAACCTTTACCAATCATATGGATCGATTCCATGGCACTTTGACCTTCATCTCCAATATGTGCACCGGCTGGACCTGAAAGTCTCCTTATGGCTCCACCTGAATCAAATTCCAATCAATAACATGGTTAGGATCATGTAGATACTTTTTTAGGAAAGAGACATGAAATACATTATGCACATTCATGGAAGCAGGCAATGAAAACATGTATGCAACTGGCCCTATTATGTCCAATATCTCAAATGGACCACAGAATCTAGCTGCTATCTTGGTACAACTGCCCAACTTTAATGAGATCTTCTTGGGCTTCACTTTCAAAAGAATATGGTCTCCCACTTTAAATTATCTAGATTTCATGTTCTTATATGCATAACTCTTCTATCTATCTTTTGTTGCTTTCAAATTCTACTTAGTTTTAACCATTTTATCTTCCATATAATTGATCAATTCTATCCCAAGTACTACTCTGGTTATCGTGTTATCTGAACTCACTGGTGTATTGCATTTTCTACCATGCAAAGCTTCAAAATGGCTCATCTTCAATGAAGCTCAATACCCATTGTTGTAGTCAAACTCAAACAAATGCAAGTAATCTTCTCAACATGTCTTCAATTACTTGGTTGACTCTCTCTGTCTTCCCATCTGACTGCAGATGGTATGTTGCACTAAAATTCATATTTGTACCAAATTATTTAATTAATCCCCTCCGAAAATTTGAAGTAAACTGTGTATCATTGTCTAAGACAATTTCCTTAGGTGTTCCATGCAACCTAGTGATTTCTTTCATGTAAATTTTTGTAACATTAGTTGTTGTATGAGTCATCATCACTAGAAAAAAATGAGCATCCTTTGTAAATTTTTCCACCACTACCATTATTGAATCATGTTGCCTTGTTGTCCTAGGAAATTTAGTAATAAAATCAATGGTTGCCACTTCCCATTTCTTCTCTGGAATTGGAAATGGTTGTATAAAACCCATTGGGTGTCTATGTTCATATTTCACTCTCTGACATTCCATACATCTGGCAATGTAATCAAAAACATCCTTCTTCATTCCTTGCCAAAATTATTGGGTTCTTATTTCTAAAATTGTTTTCTAGTAACCGAGATGTCTGACATATGGAACATTATGCATTTATTTTAATACTAAATTCCTAAGTTTTCTAGAATTAGGAATATAAATTCTATTTTTATGCATAAGTAATCTATCTTCCTTCATCTTATACTCTTTAAATTCTTGTTATGCATTTTCATGTTGTAAACTTTCTTTTACATGTAGGTAATTTTTGTAGGGGCTAGTCGAATCTGTCGACTAGACCCAACAGTTGACTAAGAGTTAGTCTGTTGAATGTCGAATTCAAAAGCATAAGTCGGTCGAGATTTTTGTTAATCGACCGAGCCAGGTAGTTAAGTAGTTGCAACTGACAGGTAATTGAATATGTAGGTATAAATAGACAAGTATGTATTAGAGAAGAAAGGTTCCCATTGTGTTGTATTGGATCATCTATCTAATAAAGGTTGTTCTTTGGGATTCCACTACATTGTGTATGTCTCTTTCTATATGTATGTATATGTGATTCTATGCTTTCTTATGCACTGAACTACTGGTAAAATTCCCCTACTTTTCTCTAGATTACAACTTTGGCTAAGTTGTAATAGTTTTGAACTTGGGCATGTAGAAGATCACATAGATCATGACTTTACAAGACATACGCGAATGGTGGTAGCGAAAAATCAGAAAATACATTAAGAATTATGCAAGAAGAAACAACCTAACGCTAGTAGAAGCATGATTGTGATTGTACTCAGAGACCCATGAAATATTTCTAGAAGCTATCCGAGAATCCTTGTTCGAGTACATCAACAAATATGGTAATGTGTAAATTGATGCCCAACGAAAAATTAACCCTCAAGCTTACAAACAGGGGTTGAACGAATATGCATGAGTGGGTTGAAAGAATCACAATATATTACATAGAAGGAATAAGTTATGGAGGATCGAACATCCCTCAATATAATAAAAGACAAGTTCTACATGGAGTTACACGACGAATTTTTGTGCAGAATCCCCAGAATGATTCACAAATTTTTGCTCGACAAAGGCATAGGTGGGATCATTGAATTTTGACCTAGACTTGGTACACCACCACAAAATATTCACTGGGAAGAGAGAGATGAAAAGTGGGCCAAATTTCTAGAAGCAAGGTGCAAAGATACAAAGCAACCTTGGGATTAGTTTTTGATCAAATAAACATGGCCATCTTCCTTGAATATGAGTAATTTGGGGAAGCGTTCGGAGGTCAGCTGATCTGTGAGATGCCATAAGAAAAGAGGAAACCAACATTCATTTGACTAAAGCATAAATTTCTTCGATAGGGAAGAAAATTTACAAACAAACATCTGACATCCAAAAATTGGAGCGAGACAAGAGACAAAAGAAAAGAGAGGAGATTTGTAACCTGTGGACCAGCTGGAAGTTGAATAGAAAAATGGTCGAAGAATATCATCATGATAGAGTGTGTGAGTAGTCTGAGCCTGAAATAAATTGACCAAAGCCATAAATAATAGCAGTTGTGGCGATCCCCGATAGAATTAATGAAGCACAGTTGATAGAGGCTAGCATCAACACCCATCAACTAGAAAACCAAGTTGAAATCATGGATTATGAAGAGTCAGGACCAGTGATACACTCTCCTCCTGTTCAATCAAATAACCCTCAAATTAGATAATTCCTTCAACAAATACTTCAGATCAATGAAAAATCTGCAAGATTATGGTATAGAATCGACGAGCATGGAGATTTAAAAACATAATGATTGTCGAGCCAAAAATAAATGAAGTTGATACAATTCACATTCACATCAAGGATATCACAGACCCATCCCCCCTGCCAAATCTCATATCAAGAGAAAAAAAATATAATAGATTATAGTTGTGAACTGACACGTCCGATAGAACGATGTATCGTCAAATATAAAGACCAAAGTTTTCAAACCGAAGAAGTAACTTGTAGAGAAAGAAAGAAGCAATTACTCCTTGAATACCATCCGTTAGAAAACCGATCGACAAACAAGCCAGCATAAGAACAACCAAATAATAATCTGACATCATAGTTGAAAAGTGTGATAAGTCGAGGATCACAAAAATCTAGTATTCTTAAAAAAGTAGCCATGGGACTCAATAATATTCCTCTTTATGAAGGAGACAAAGATCCAAGAAGACATTGGTTTGTATGAGAAAAAATATGGGATGCAACAGACATCTCAGATGAAGATAAGTAGATGGCACAATTCAGTTCCTCTCTTCGACACCGTGCTCTAACATGGTTCATGAATTTCATAGAAAATCATAATCGATCAAAATCAGAAATAAAGAACAACTTTTTATCATTTTTCAAGGTCCAATATGTTCCATACTTGGCCACACAAAAAATGAAAAAAATAAAGCAACGACCAGGTGAATCAGTAACAACTGTTAGAATATAAAATATTGTGTGCTCGTTTTACCATTGACGATACCCCCGTCACCCAACCATAGGCCTAAACCACCCTCTGAGCACCTTAACCTTGACTGAAAATTACTTCGAAAGAAAACCCTAGGCTAGATATCCAAACAAGGTGTAGCGCATCTTCCTCCAAGGATAGTGCACCAACAATAGTTGATCAGATAGTCCAAACCCTAACCAAGAGATAGTCCAAGCCAACACTGAAACTGCTAGTTGCAAAAGCTGCACCTGCAGCTCTCCTCCACACGTGCGCACCAAACTAGGAACTGCAGTGTGCACCACTTACTGTCTGCAATTCTGAAATATGTCAAATGAGAACTGGCGCCTTGTATTTATATTGGTTCTGCCAAATTTTTTGGGGCCGACTTCTCCTTCTGGATATGTGTCTGTTCAGTATATTATTATTATTTATGGCCGACTTCTTCTCTTGGAGGCTAATAACCTAATATAAATTATATTCTTGAGCCGACAAGACTTCTAGGGTTATTAGCCAACTCATTAGGGTTTCTCTTGCTTCCGGGAGTCTTCTTTTCTCATCAGGTTCACACGTGGAGGTAAATACCTCCCGCAACTACCATAATATCAACAACAACAACATCTAAAATTTTTCTCTTTAAATATGAACTATGCATACTAATGGTTGTAGCATGCATAATATGTACCCTTCTATTGAGTGCATCAGAAACTTTATTTTCTTTTCCTTTGATATGCTTTATGTCGAAGTCATACTAACATAAAAATTTCAGCCATCTTTTCTACCTAGCATTCAAATTTGGCTGCTAAAAAAGATATTTCAAACCATTAAGGTATGTCCTTAATTCAATTTTTTTTCCTATGAGATAATACCTCCACATCTTCAATGCATGAACTATGGCAACAAGAACCAAATCATGTGTGGAATAATCCATCTCATGTTCTTTAAGATTTATGGACTCATAACTAATGACATGTCTATTTTTAGGGAGGAATCCACCAAGTCCTTCTTTGCATGCATCTGTGCATGCCACAAAATTCTCATTTGGGTCAACATTCTTTAAAATAGGTGCACTGGTAAGTAATTCTTTCAACAAATTAAACTTCTCTTCACACTTTGTCGTCCATTCAAATTTAATTCCCTTCTTTTTCAAAGAAGTGATGGGATGAGCAATCTTAGATAACCTTCCTATAAATATACTGTAATATCCAGCTAATCCCATGAAAGATCAAACTTTTGGAATATTCTTGGGTTTTTTCCATCCTCTAATGGATTCAATCTTTTTTGGATCCACCGCTATTCCTTATTCTGAAATTATGTACCCCAAAGAATGGATATGTTCTTGGTAAAAAAAACACTTACTTAGCTTGGCATACAATTGATTCTCCCTTAGAACTTGCAACACAAACCTCAAGTGATTTCCACGCTCTTCCTCTAACTTCGAATAAATAAGTATGTTATCCAAAAACAAACTGACAAATATATCCAGATAAGTTTTTTATATGCAATTCATTAAGAACATAAAGACAGTTGGTGCATTGGTCAATCCAAAGGGCACCACTACAAATTCATAATGCCCATACATGGCTCTAAAAGTTGTCTTACTAGTGTCTTCTTCCTTGATTCTAACATGGTTATATCTCGATCTCAAGTCTATATATGAAAATATATTTGCTCCTCTTAGCTTATCAAAGAGGTCATCAATTCCGGGTAGAGGGTATTTGTTCTTCATGGTGGATTTATTCATTTGTCTAAAGTCAATACATAGCCTCAACATTCCATCCTTCTTCACACAGAGTTTTGGTGCTCCCCAAAATGAAACACTTGGGTGTATGTACCCTTTCTTCAACAATTCTTCCAGCTACATTTCTTTTCATTCTGGTGTACTCATTCTGAAAAGGAGTTTTTGGCATTGGAGCAGCTCACGGCACTAAATCAAGAGAGAAATTTATATCCCTCTTTGGTGGTAATCCTAGTATTTCTTGGAATACATCCTCAAACTCTTGCAATATTGAATAATATTCAAGACTTTTCCCTTCGATATTTTATGGCTCCTCCATATGTGATACATACAATTGATATCCTTTCCTGAAAAATATCTTCAATTGTAAGGCTGAAATCTCCCTTTAGAAATGGGTCTTGGAATTCCTTTCATAGTGCTTTGTTTTCCTTCTTCATCAAGACATGTAAATGCCTTATTATGACAATCTAGAAAAACATGATGTCTTTCCAACCAATCCATTTCAATTAGGTTATCATAAGATCCTAATGATATGATATTCATATCATTACTCACTCCATTGATATTTATTAGACAACCTTTAACAATCTCATTGATCCTTCTTTTCATTCCAGTGGCTAGCCAAACTAAACTTGATTTTTCAAACTTACTTTTCTCCAAATGAAGTCTACCCAATAATTTAGGATCAATGTACCTATGGATTTCTCCTTAATCAATTAAAACATAAACAAGTTGATTAATGATCTTACCTTCCACCTCAATCATATGGGATTGGTGTTCCACTTGTCGATCTTCCAAGGCTGCATATATTCTTGGAATATTTTTTCCCATGTATTCTATTGTAGTATCCTCTTGGATGTTTTTCAATGTACTCATCTTGTCTTCTATGTGACGCAAATCCTTGTACATGTGACCTTCTTTGCATCCCCAACATTTGATTGGTGGTCTTCCATTTTTCCCAATTAGTCTTCTCTCTTGGATTTATTCTTAGTAGGATGGTCTTGTTGATTTGTATTAGGACTGTTTCTATTGAAAGGAGGTTTGAATATCTTCCTTCTTTGATCAGATTTCTTTTTCTTCTTATCTTTCCAAGATTTCTACAAATATTCTCTTCCTTTGCCATGCTCATATAGGTACTTCATGTTTCTAATTGTCTATGTCAAATTTCTAAGCTCATCATATTGAATATTATCCTTATAAAAATATGATAGTCCATTCAAAAAACTTTGTATCTTCACCTTTTCATCCTTGATGAACCCCACATACTTCAGCAATCCCAAGAACTTATTTTCATATTCTCCCATGGTCATGCTCCCCAACCCGAGTTCAAAGAACTCTTGCATATTCTTCTCATAGTAGTGTTGTGAAAGATACTCCTTTTGAAAAAAATTCTTTAACTTATTCCAAGTGATCCTACTCTCATTAATGTGCTCAACTTTCTTCAATTGATCCCACCACATAGTCGTTTTTCCGTGCAACTGGTATGTGGCAATTCTAGATTCTAGGTTAGTTTATTAGTTGTGCAACTGAAAATACTTCCTCATCCCAATAAACCATGCTTCAACATAATCTTCCCTTTATATTTCTCCATCAAAGGATTGTGGCTTAATCTTCCTAAGCTCTCCTTGAAAACTGTCCAACTCTTATTTTCTTCTTTGATGTCTAACAGGAGACACTTCTGGACGGATCCTTGATTCTTCATATGCATAAAACTTCTCTGTTGAGTAATGAGGTGAGTGATGTCTATGATTTATACAAGTAATTATTGAATGACTAGGTCTTCCATCATTTTCTCTTCCTTCATAATGTCTACCTTCTTCCTCACGCCTTCAACCTGATCCATTCTTTGCTTCCCTCTGCAACTGATTTAGGATTTGCATCATTTGAGAATTTATATGATTATGTTATCTCATAATATTCTCATTGTCAGATATGTATATTTGTACTTCCATTCCGAGACTTATCATAGTCTCTACCAACTCTGTTGGTTCCACTCTGCTTCTATGTCCATTAGATTAGGTCTCATCATTACCCACACTGATATTTTGACCTTTGGCTTCTCTCTCATGATTGTAGGCTTGTTGTACATCCTCCATGACTCTGATCTGTAATCCTAGGCTTGAACTGGTCTTATTGTACCTATAATTCTACAAAATGTGCAAGAAACTATTTTTGTTAGAATTAGGCATATTATACAATTTTGTCAATTAATATTGCAGGTGCTTCTTATGCTCAATTCATGAAGAATTCTATTAGAATCCATCAAATTCTAATAATTTCATGTTATTGTCCTCTTAATAATATTTACAATGACTATTCTTATTCCCCAATATGTTCTCTGAGATTAAAGTTATGGGTTCTTGAAAAAACCATTTTCACCCAATCTATGCATTTTCTTCACTAGTGCAATTTTACAGGAAGGCCAAACTCTTTCAACTGCAAAAGAAAATATATCAAGAACCAAGAAAACTTTTGTATCATGAATAGATAACAATCATAATAGTGCACACACAAAATTTTCATATTCTCCATATGTTTCTCTAGTAATATTTTACAACAATTTAGAATTTGCAACTTTTTCCTTTTTACAATTTTTTCATGACTTAAATTTTTTAGCAGAACTAACTATCTCTCAATCTGTGCACTTAAGGAAAAACTCAAGTACACCAAATTTGTTTGTATTGATGAGTATACAAAATATATAGTAAACAAAATTTTCTATATATGTGATCTAGGGTCACTGTTCCTCCTCTGAAAATCCCCAAAATGTGGCCTTGAACTGTGGATTTTGGCCTATTTCAGCATCCCCCTTCTAAACCCATTAGATTTTATTCAATTTATTCATGGGTTATTTCCATGTATTATTTATGGACTCTCTCCAATAATTTCAACTTAATATGGATCTCTATCACTGATCTAGACCTAGATCTTTAAAAACCACTATTTTGAATTTTTTGGAAAATTCAAGCAGAAATGGCCAATGGCCCTCTATGGCACTTTTGTATCCCTTCTTACTAGGGAAAAAAATTATAAGTTTCATCTAAATCTAATTTATTTTTATTCATTTATGACCAAGTTAAGAAAATGGCTCTAGACTTTGTTCTGTTTTTTTTAACATAGGGAACTCTTTGCATATTTGGCATCTTTCAACATGGGTGTTGATGTGGCACCATGGGTCCACATGGCACCATGAGGGGATTCCATGTCACCCCACCAACCACCTATTTTTTCCCCATCATCCTCCTTTCTCTCTCTTGCCTTACCTTAGCTTTCTTCTTCTTCATTATTTGAATAAAATAAAGTATTATTAAATATGGGACCCCACCTGTACCAGATGCCATTAGATTTTTTCTTCTTCGTCATCTATCTTCCCCTTCAACCTACACAACCCAAATAAATGAACCCCTTTCTCTACAATGCAGTCCCTCGGGATGTTCCACTTCTTTTTCAGGGCTCCAGTGCTACTTGTCAGGAAATCTCAATGTTGGAAATTTCAAGGATTCTTAACTGTGGATAGTTCTCTATCAATTTCCATTATTATCATGCACACATGAATCCATTTCCCCCTAGAATAATAAATAATTTCTTACAAATAACAAGCAATGGCTCTTCTCTCCCCATAATGTGTTTCCCATGCCCATACCAAGAGCAAGAATGAGTGAGGAACAATGAGTGGTGAACCCCCAAACAGCCCAAAAGTGGGGTTTATATAATTACA
>JASDQU011444365.1:4698-15666 GCA_032191745.1 Picea mariana
ATCGGGATTCCTGTTGACAAGAGTTCAGGATTTTCCATGATGAAAACCCTGGGATAGATCTGAGCCATCCGATTGACAGAGGCCACGCGTCAAGAGATCTCCCATTTTGGGAAATCGGGAATCACGAGATCGGGAGTTCTGGTGACAAGGGGTCGGGACTTTCCTGGGTGGAAATCCCAAAGTAGTTATGGACCGTTCGATTTAAGGAGGTGACGTGTTGAGAGATTACTCGTTTCGGGAAATCGAGGATCGGGGATTCGGGAGTTCCGCTAAAAAAAACTCGGGCTCTTGCCTTGAAAAATTTCGATCCATAATGTCGAGACAATAGCATGCGGCTAAGTCCAGATGGACGGATGAGATTCCTTTGGGAAATCTCAGGGTCCGTAACGACCATCCGATGTGAGGGAGAGATGCCAATTTTACGTTGGGGCGCGAGCGCGCATTAGGGTAAGTAGCGAACAGATTTGGATGTCCAGAGTCCACCCGCCTAGATCTATGGCTGAGGATGCATTCTAGAGCCCCCTTTCCATTCTTCCTTTAATGGGGGGGGTCCAAAATTAGACGCGCAACTCTCGAACGGTCGAGATTAATTCATCATGATCAATGACGCTCAGGTGGATTCCGGNGGAATAGTGTGGTGTGTGAAGTGGGGCCCCTCCCATCATGTCGACCACCGTGTTGCATTTTCCCTCTCTACCACTTGTATTCCACTTAACCGCGCAATGGGGCCGTTTCTCATTGGCTGTTCTTTGGCCCTGTTGGGATTCGCCCCCATTGGCCGATCGCTAGCCCTATCGGGATTCGGCGATTTCCAAGACAAATGTCTCGACATCACTGTAGCGCCGAGGTGTGAAACCTGAAAGAGGTACTGCATTTATTCAGACTGTGATCATGACCCACGACCACATGGGAGCGGGGAGAGAGAAAGAGCTGGCTTACACTGGTCCTCCATGGATGTTTAGGGCTTCTGATTCTGCAGAAGACCAGAAAATTATGATTTAGGTAGTGGGTATGTGACACATATAGTAAGATACCAATCATTGACCTGTATTTCCTCTGTTCTGTATACTTTGAATCATCATCTTTTCTCAACTTGCAAATTGTTTGCATAAGAGTGGTAATTGGTTTGCAATCTTCCATTCTGAACTTATTTAACATTTCTCTCATATACTTAGCTTGAGAAATAAAAATTCATTGGTTTGTTTGATGTATCTGAAGACCTAGAAAGAAGGATAGTTCTCTGAGTAATGACATTTCAAATACATTATGCATATCCTTTGCAATTTTTTGGCTTAACTTGTCATCATTGATTCCAAAAATAATATCATCAACATAAACTTCAATTAATAAAATACTATCTTGAATTACCTTGATGTGGAGGTTGATGTTTGCACTTCCTTTTCTGAACCCTTCCTTTTGTAGATATTTATCCAATCTAGAGTACCATGCTCTAGGAGCTTGTTTTAGACCATACAAGGCCTTCTTCAATTTGCACACATAATTTTCATTCTTTGACAACTGAAATCCTTCTGGTTGTTCAATGTATACTTCTTCTTCAGGTTCCCCATTTAGAAAAGTTGATTTCACATCCATCTGATACACTTTAATATTCTTGGAGCATGCATAAGTTAGGAGCAATCAGATAGCTTCCATTCTAGAAACTGGAGCAAATTTCTCTTCAAAATCGATTCCTTCAACCTGTGGGTATCCTTTACATACCAATCTAGATTTGTTCCTTGTAACCTGTCCATATTCATTCAATTTATTTCTGAATACCCACTTTGTGCCAATCACATTCTTATTCTTTAGTCTTGGAACCAATTCCCAAGTTTCATTCTTCTATATTTGATCCAATTCTTCATCCATGGATTTATTCCAAAATTCATCCTTGTTGGCCTCTTCAAAACTGTTTGGTTCAATTGTAGATGAGAGTGCTAGTTGTGTTTGTTCTAGTGAACAGATTCTTCTTCTAGTCTCAACTCTTGCATCTTTGTTTCTGATAATTTGATCTAAAGGATGATTCTTCTGTACTTGTCTAGTAGGTGTCTTTAGAGGCACTTGCTGAACTTGCTGTTCTACTTCTATCTAATCATCTTCATCTTCCCTTTCTACTTCTTCTTCATCTTCTTCTTCTTCTTCATAAATTTGTTCCATTGATTCATTTTCTTCTTCCTTTAATTTTCATCCACATTTTTCATAAATTGTTACATTGATGCTTTCCACAACTTTGTTCAACCTCATATTGTAACACTTGTATTCTTTCCTTGTACTTGAGTAACCAAAAAGTACTCCTTTGTCCACATGAGAGTCAAACTTTCTCATTCTGCCATCTTCTCTTTTGATGTAGCATTTGTTTCCAAATACTCTGAAGTGCTTCACATTTGCTGGTCTTCCTTTTCATAACTCGTAGGGAGTTTTTCTAGTGTTTTTTATGAGAATTACTTTGTTTTGAATGTGAACCGTTGTATGCATTGCATGTGTCCAAAAGATATCTGTCAATTTGGAATCCATTAACATTGCTCGGGCCATTTCCTGTACTGTCTTGTTCTTTCTTTCAACAACTCCATCTGTTGAGGTGTCCTAGCAATGGAGAATTGCCTTTTTATTCCATTCTTTATACAATAGTCCATAAATTCCTTTGAAGTGAACTCTCCTCCATTATCATATCTCAAACATTTGATTTTTGAATCCATTTCATTTTCATCCAATTCCTTGTATACCTTGAAGTTTTCAAAATCTTCTGACTTATTCCTGAGAAACCAAACTACAGTCATTCTTGTATAATCATTAACTAATAACATAAAGTATTTCTCACCTTTTAAACCCTTCATTGTAGTTGGTCCAACTAAATCAATATGCACAATTTCCAGTGATCTTGTCGTTAAATATTCTTTTGATTTAAACATGGTCTTTGTTTGCTTTCCTTGTTGACATTGCTTGCATAAAGTGTTGGTTGGTTTCGTAATCTGGGGCATTTATTTAACTGCTTTCTTTTTTCTTACTTTTACAAGGTTATCAAAGTGTATGTGACCCATTCTTTTGTTCCATAGACATATTTCATCTTCCTTTCCCAGACAACACTTTTCATTTTCAATTTCACTTAGTACATATATGTTGCTTGAAGTTCCTGCAGCTGTTGCAATCAATTTTCCTGAACCTTCTTTTCTTATCTTGCACTTTTGTGAATGAAAAGTAAATTTATTACCTTGGTCAGACATTTGACTCACACTTAGAAGATTATGTTTCATATAGTCTACTAATAGAACATTTTCTATCCATGTATTCTTGTTTCTAATTCTGACTATGCCTTTTCCAATTATTTAAGTTGAATCATCATTTCCAAAAGAGACTGATCCATCTCTTTCCTTTCTTAATGTAGGAAACTTGTCTTTATCAGTCTCTTTTGGAAATGATGATTCAACTTAAATAATTGGAAAAGGCATGGTCAGACATTTGACTCACACTTAGAAGATTATGTTTCATATAGTCTACTAATAGAACATTTTCTATCCATGTATTCTTGTTTCTAATTCTGACTATGCCTTTTCCAATTATTTAAGTTGAATCATCATTTCCAAAAGAGACTGATCCATCTCTTTCCTTTCTTAATGTAGGAAACTTGTCTTTATCACCTTTCATGTGTTTTGAACAACCACTATCAACATACCAACCACATTTCTTATTCTTAGCTTGTAGAGTGAGTGTGCATTCTTCATTGCTATATTGATTCTGCTTTCTTATACGTGTTCTCTTATGAGGTTCCTGTCTATGTCTGTTTTCGTTTTGTTCTGGTTCTCTAGGAGGAACTTTCATTCTGCAATATTTGGCCATGTGTCTAAATTTGTTACACTTGTAGCATTCCACTTTAGTGCTAAATGATTCAAACATGTTGTAACTTCTTCTTTGTGTTTCACTAGGCCTTCTTGGATAACCCTTTTGTGTATGAATTTTAAGGCTGTTTATGTTCCTATTGTTTTCTCTGAAATTCATATCTTTATGTCCAAAATTATTACATGGATAACATAAATGAAAAAACATAGTTTGATACCTGGGAGTTGAAGATCTTCTGAAAGGATTTGCTCTTCCGAATCCTTGTTCTTCCTGAGGCCTATCTTTCAGTTGTTGATTCTAAAATATGAATCTTCTCGGTGGAGGAGTGATCCAGGTGGATATCGGTGGCCACCCACCTTTTTCAACTAGCTCAAAACAATTTTCTAACAATTTTAAGAATTTACTATTTTTAGTAGTTTTTAACTTCCAGGGTCATTTTGAGGGCCTAAATCAAGGTTTTTCAGGATCAATATTCTCAATGATAGCCAAAGGATGTTATTGATCCCCCAAAATGAATCTCCTCGACGATACCTTTCCAATGAGCTATCGTGCACCCCAAATGGAGATCGTATGCCAAAGTTACACCCCCGGGAAGTTGATACACAAAACTACCCAAAACGGGGTCCACAAAAATGTTGGATTTTTATCTTCTAGGGTTAGGGTTTTGGATTTTTTTTATGATAAAAAGGCCTTTTGAGCTTCATTGTAAATCCATCTTGTGAATTTGAGTAGTCTTCATATCTCTTCTCAGAGATAAGCTGCCACCATTCTAGTGAGTCTTTCACTCTGTATTTTCACAGTCTCTGTACATTTATTTCATTAATAGAAATTGTGTATTAATGTATCTATGTGTTTATATCTTTGATATATTTTTGCTATATTTTTGGTTATATGATACATATCTGTACATTTATTTATTATATCTCCTCTCTCATTTTATGTCGAAAATAATCCAGATCAGTGGTATCAGAGCAGGCTACTCTATATTATTTTTTAGTGCATGTCCCCGATGAGGTCTTATTATAGCAAGTTGGGTCTTGAGCTTATCTCTCTTGAGGAAAACCTATCTCACACACCCAAGAAACCCTCCATGGTGGAAGAAAATAAAAATGACAGAGAAGGTGATTCTATCAATCTGTTGCTTGATCAAGCTCTCATGCGACAGAGGGACAAAATGATGGATAATTTTTCCCACATCCTTCAACGTCTGCCGATAGCAACATGCTCATCTTCATAAAAAAACACTTTGGAAGAACCTCTCCTTTCAAGGTACATTTTAATTTTGATATTCCTGTATTTGAAGGTCAGATAGATGTGGATTCCTTAGAAAATGGTTAAATCTGCTAGAAGGTTATTTCTTTATTCACCATTTTTCCTAGAGGGAAAATATCACCTTCGCACTCCTTAACTCTCTCCCCCATTTCAAACATTGGTGGGAAACTTACTAGAAGAAAAGTTCCACCAAAGAGTCTGGAATATATGGGGCCGATCCCACTTGGGATATTTTTGCGAACGCGGTAAAGGAACATTATTACCCTGTTGGACCAATATATGAGATGGATCAAACTGCAGCAAGAGAGGGGCCAAGCAGTTTTGAAGTTCACCAATACCTTCCATACCTTTTGCAACAAGCTGGGTATCAAATACTCTGAGCGAAATTTGGTTCTGAAATATTGTGGGGCTCTACATAAATAGTTCCAAACTAAAATGGATTTTATGGATATCTCATCACTCGGTGTTGCGTATCGATATGTTGTTAAAATCGAGTAGAAATTTAAGCACCAAAAAAAACAGGAGTTCAGAGCTGCAAATACGCAACAACCAAAGTATGATAAATATGGCCCTAACAAACAACTTCCTGAAAACTAGTCCAAGCCACAAGAAAATAAGGGTCACCGGAAGACAAAGAAGGACACCGGAAAATGGTGCGATTTCTGCAAAATCCCCTGAAACAACATCGATGAATGTCACTCAAAATAGTCATTGGTGTCTGAGATCAAAGACAAGGATTTGAACCTTGATTTTGAATCTGATTTTGAAAATACTGGTAAGAGACAGATCATCGATGCAGACCCCACTGCTATTGTCAAGACCGCAACAATTCAACCAGAAGAACCAACAGATCCTGAAGAGGGGGAGCACCTTTTTCATTCACATATGTGGGTGAAAAGGACCTCACTGCATTTTATGTTGATAGTGGAAACCAGAAGAACCTCATCTCAGTAGAGGTCGTCAAACAGTTGGGATTGTCGACAACACCACACCAATAGCCATATAACATCGGGTGGCTTCGCTAGGGATGAGATCTTCATTTCATCCAGCAGTGTCGATTGTCATACAGAATCCATCCTTTCAAGGATGAGGTATTATGTGATGTTTCCCCACTAGATGTTTGTGATGTTCTCTTGGGCCAGCCATATATGTGGAAGCACCATGCTATCTATGAGTCTCGACCCCACAGTGTCATTGTTACTCTGGGGGGTCATCTCTATAGGATACTAGAGGTAGTTTCCAACTATTGTCCCACCTAAACAATGTCGAAATGTAGTATCTCATACTACAAAATTCAACGTCTTCACAATCTGTTCAAAAGTTGAACAGAAGGATACTGCAACTACTACAACCTCAGACCAAACACCTTCTATCCAATAGAAGCAGGTCGATAATATTGCAAAAAAGTGTAAATATTCCTTCTGCACACATGAATATTATGTATCCATACTAGTTAAAAAATTCCAACCCTTCCAGCCATAGGTTCGTGAAAACCTTCAACAAGCTAAGCAACGCAACTTCTCCAACAAGGCAAGAAACTCATCAAGATGCAGATTCATCAAACGATTTTCCTTATCCCTCGGGAACTCAATGAAATGGAGACCATTTCTTCCTAAGTAGGGAGGATTGATCCAGGTGGATATCGATTTCCACCCACCTTTTCCAACTGGCTCAAAACTGTTTTTTGGCAGTTTTGGTAATTTACTATTTTTAGCAGTTTTTAACTTCCAGGGCCATTTTGAGGGCCTAAATGAAAGTTTTTCTGGATCAAGCTTCTCAATCATAACCAAAGGCTCTTATTGAGCCCCAAAAATTAATCTTCTCGACGATACCTTTCCAATGAGCTATAATGCACCCCAAATGAAGGTCGTATGCCAAAGTTACACCCCCGGGAAGTTGATATACCAAACTACCCAAAACTGGGTCCATAAAACTGTTGGCTTTTCATCTTCCGGGGTTAGGGTTTTGGATTTTATTTATGATAAAAATGTATTTGGAGCCTCATTTTAAAATCATCTTCTTACGAATGTGAGTATTCGTCAACTCTCTTCTCAGAGATAAGCTGCCACCATTCTAGCGAGTCTTTCACTTTGTATTTTTATAGTCTCTGTACATTTCTTTCATTAATAGAAATCGTGTATAATTGTATCTTTGTGTTTATATCTCTAATATGTTTATGTTATATTGTTGGATATATGATACATATCTGTACATTTCTTTATTATATTTCCTCTCTCATTTCATGTCGAAAATAATCTGGATCAAGGAGTGTCCCTGTAATCTTTCTTGCAGATCTTCCTATCCCCTTTGATTGTTGCTGCATAGATTTTTGGATCTGTTTCTTATTATATTGTTTTGGATCTTGATCCCTTTTATGTCTTATTGTATCCAAGTCTGGACGTGTCATGATGAGGTTTTTGACTTCTGATAATGTCATCCAAAACTTTTGAGTTGTTCTGCGTATTTTTCTTTTGAAGATCCTTTCTTAATGTGACAATCTCTACTTCCAATTTTTCAATGATCCTGTCTATTTATTCTATCTGTTCTTTGAGTGCTTCTTCAATTCTTTTATCATCTTCTATTTGAACCTTCAAATTTGTTATCATTTGTTCTAGTTCCTAAGTGTCTTCTTTCTTTTCTAGTTCCAGTTGTAGCTTCTTGTTTTTCCTCTTTTCTCTTCTTATAACTTCTATGGCACACAATAATTCTTCTCGATAGTCAACTTCGGTCTCTTCATATTATTCTTTAGTGTCTTCTTTGTTAGATTATTCTACTGCCATGAATATAACTCTTTCTGTCTCACTATCACTGACTTCATCTTCATCTGTTGATGAGATGTCTTCTTTGGAGCATAAGTTTTTCTTGAAAACTTTCTTTGTGGTTCCTTTTCCTTTATATGTTTGTTTTATATTTGAGTAATCTTCATCATTCCTCTTATTTTTCTTATGATGAAATTTGTTAGCAAAATGACCAATACCATCACAATTAAAACAAATCAAAGGAAACTTACCTCTATATATGTCACTGGTTCCCTTGCTCAATCTTCTGACGAAGTTGGCCACTTATTCATCATCTTCCAAGATGTCACTGTTGTTGCTATGTTCTTTTTCCTTTTCCTTTCCCTTTTTCTTTGACCTTTTGGATGCTTTGAAAGCTGCTTCTTTTATATTTGGATTTTTTTGTTCAGTTCTCATTTCATATGTTGTGAATATTCCATGTAGTTCGTCCATGCTTATTGAGTCTATATATTCTCTTTCTTCTCCCAATCCTATGAATGCATTTACTGTTTCATCGACTCGTAAGAAATAAGATGTAATATTCTCATGTTCCTTCATCTTTAGCGGATTTACAATGTATAGCTTTGGTGAATACTGATTCACAAAGACTATTCAGAAGTGCATTTGTGGTTTTGGAATTATTTTGACCGAGTTTTATTGCTCTTTCATTTGTCGACGAAACTATTGGTTCTTTGTATCCATCTACAACTAATTGCCAAATTTCAAATCCCTGTGCTTGTATATATGTTTTCATCCTTCTTCTCCAATATGCATACTTTTGTCCATCAAACTGTGATATTCCATTTTTATACATGTTGTTGCTCTCCATGATCTATCTTTCAGTGGTTAAACTGATTTCTGAAGGAACCTTATCTGAAAACAATTGTTGGACTACTGAGAGGGGGGTGAATCAATAATAGTAAAATTTAATCCTTTTTCACCATAAAATGCAAGTGTTATATCAATGTAGCATTATCATCCAATAATTGCATAGTAAATAAATAATGAACAAATGAGAAATCATACACATACATAGTACACCAATGCTTTTACATGGAAACCCAAAGTAGGAGAAAACCATAGAATGATTTTTATTATATGTCTTGAAGAATTACATTCATTGGAAGCACCAAATTCCTTTGTTTTCCAGCTGCAACGGGAAGGAGGATCCAACCCCCTAGTTTCTCAGGCTACAATTTGAGGGAAGCTCCAATTCCCCAATTATCTAGCTACAACCAAAAAGAGGCCAAAACCCCCTATGTTCTTCGGCTACAACCATAAGGTGGCTACAACCACCTGTCCTTGCCCCGTTCAACCACCCTGACGTAGAAGTAGAATGATGGAACCATTGTCACACTATCACTGTGAAATATACTACTATAACAACCTGTACCAATCAACCTGTAATCAACCTGTACCATAAACAAGTGCATCAACCTGTACCAAACAACCTATAATCAGCCTGTACCATAAACAAGTGCATCAGCTGTGCACCAACCGTACCTCGACCTGTACCATAAACGAGTGCATCAACCATGCAACAAATATGTACCAATCATGCATAAAAAACACATAAACTATGACTCATCAAGATGTACCAACATCATCAACTATACACCTCATGTATGTGCCAACTCATCAACTACTTGTCTCAACCATGTACCTAACATGTAGCTCAACCAAAATCCCTCATCAATTTCATCATCCAAATCTAATTCATAACTCTGTAATAGACATGGTGTAAATGATCACATACCTGCAAACCTTCCTTAACTTTAACAACAAGAGAATAGCATTTTCATCAAACTTTACTTTAGTCTCACATGACTAATTTTCGATTAGTCAAAATCCCTAACTTGCAATAATCATAAATATGTACTTGTAATGAATAAAGAACTGAAAATGGTATAGAATATTCTTCAATGTCTTTTATGCAATTCCTCTATATTTCACTACTTGGAACCTCTCAGAAAAGTAGTTATAGCAAAACTGACATACCTTGTTGATTCCATCTTATTCCAGAGAGCGAACTTGTAGAGCATGCCCTACACAGAATACTTGTTGTGTAAATCTGAAAATTGTACAATGAATACTATAGATTGTAATCTAACCAATACATTTTCTCTTATAGAATTTGTATCTGTTATGAATAAGTTATGACATTTTTACCCAAAAGACCTGTTTTAGACTAGTTTCAAGACTAGCCACAAACCCTATTTTCCATGGCATGTAACTCCAACAATACAAGGACCACAAGATGAATTTTGTATCATAACTACTTGGATATGTTTCCTCAATGGTCTCCCAATTGCACAGTCTGAATCATTCTAGAAAAATAGTTATTGTGAAAATGGTGAGATGACCTGTAAATAACATACCTTAGAAAACATCGTCAAAAGAATTTATTCTCCCTTGAATTTTGGCCTTCTTTACTTCACCTTCCCTTTGAAATTCGCCTTAGATATCCTTTGGTTACCTCAGTCACCTATATATATTCAATATGCTCAAGTGTGATTAAAATGAGAGATCCTTGCATTTTATTTATACTTTCATGTAGCTTCCTCAAGGGGTTACCTTTTAACCATCTTAACCCACTTTCCTTATTTTAGGGTCAACCCACTTCTAACCACTTGTCCACTTAGTAATTTTTCCCTTAACTTTATTATTTAAATAATTTCTTTTGTATTCACTTTGACTTATAGTACACTCATCACTTCAATTTATTATTTACCTTCTAAAATCTCTTAAACCACTTTGACTACTTTGACCTTTTGGGAATTCTAGATGACTCGTGAGGGTTCTCCAACTTCACATGGCCATAACTCTCTAACTACGAGGAGTTATGTGACATTCCATATACCACTTGAAATGGCATGACATGTACTATCCATCTAGAATATTCTTACCTGAAAATATATAAAAAATCATACCATTATCCATCAAACAAACTTGGGTCCATTACTCAAATGTTTGTGCTACCGAATTTTTTTATCGGACTTTATTCAAGGGTTGACATCAATGTCAAGCAACCTAAATAATCAACAGGAACTGTCAAGCACAAGGTGAAGAGAAAGTCGAGGAATAGACG
>JASDQU011444370.1:5658-17980 GCA_032191745.1 Picea mariana
AAAACTTAAAAAACTAAAGAGAAAAAAACCAAAAAATTAAAATTATATATAAAAACTAAAAGAAAATGACGAAAAATTAAAAAAATTAAAAAACTAAAGTTATGAACAAAAACAATTTAAAAGTATTATATAGTTTAAACTATCCGACATCGTTTCATTATCCTCCCCTTAATCCCCTTAGTATATATAGTTTACACTATTTATAACTTATATATAAATATAAACGATACATAAATATAATTTATATATAGTTTTTTTTTTATATAAAAGCTATATATATATATATATATATATATATATATATATATATATATATAATCGGAAGTATATATCTTTAATATATATATATATAAACTATGTATTTTATATATAGTTTAATAACATGTGGGCCTAATGGTTAAGAATATGTGTTTTCTTTTAAGAGGTCATAAGTTCAAATCTAGAGGGGGGTAGGGTATGTATATTTCTGTAGACTTTACCAGTAAAATCATTGGGTGGAAGAGGTCTCATACACCAATTTGGTGTCTGGCTTGGCCGTGACCTTAAAAATAGATTATTGTTATTATTATTATATATATAAACTAACTAACTAAGTATATATAGTATTTATTTTATTTTTAAATTTTTTTTATAAAATTTTATGTTTTAATTTTGTTTTTCTTTAATTTATTTATTTAATTTTTTTACTATAATGTTTTAGATTAGGGTTTTTTTAGTTTTTAGTTTTTACTTTTTATTTTATTTTTTATTTTTAGAAGGGTTATTTTAATTATTACTTTTATAAATATCTATATAATTTTTTAAATGATTGTTTTTTGGAAATTTTAATTTTTTTTTCACTTCTTTTTAGTTTTTTAAATTTGGGTTTTGAATATATTTTTTTGAATGTGTTTTTTTCTTCATTAAAAAAAATTGTGAAGATTTTGTATGTTTTATTTATTAATTTTTCAATGTAAATTTAAGAATTTTTTTTTTTAATGGTAAATAAATTTTTAAGTGACCATTTTGTATCCAATTTTGGGTTTTTTTGTTTTGTTTTGCATAGGGATCTATTGTCAAAACCACAGTTTCAAGTAGGTCGAAATAAACCATAATTTTAACATTTAGAAAAAAACTTTTTTCTTTAGTTAGTGTCACTTTTTTTTTTAATTTATGCGTTGATTTTCAGGTTTTTTGAGCTATTGTATGAGTTTTGTAGGTCATGCTTGAAAAATGTTGTAATTTTGACCCCTTTTAAAAAAATGGTCCTACTAGTAGCACCACTTTTTTGATTTGGGGGTGGATTTTCATGTTTTTTATGCAAAAAATGGGTTTTTTGGGACAAAGTTCTTGTTTTGAGGTCACAGTTCTCGTTAAGTTGGTAATATTGTTAGGGTCTGTTGGGAGTGGGCAGGGGGGTGTACATGCCTTGTTTATTAATGGCTAGTTTGACAATGATACATGTCGTGCAGGACCCGATATACTTGTTGACTTCCTTTCGAAGTTTCTCCCAATAGAAATGTTGTTGCATCATTTCCACTGTCTTTTCTATGCCGAAGTGTCCTTCCACCCAACTGTAGTGAGCTTCCCATATCAACTTCACTCACTCGCTTGATGGGATGCAACGATGACCCAGATGACACAATTGTTGAAATATATTATATTCCTTGGAAGGTAATAATGTCTTTATATTATGTCAGAAGTTGTCCACAATCGTATGTAAAAGAGTATAAAGCAAATATCCCATATTTATTATGGAATAATTTACTCTTGGTAGGAACATTATATAAAAAGATGATAAAAAGGAGAATTATATTATCCCATATGCAATATGTGAGAGTAATTCCTCCATATCTCTTGGTATATAATAATGGGCCAAGAGTGTCTCTTAAGGCATAACATCTGATCATCATCTTGTGTTCTCAATTATTCTTCTATATTTGTATGGTGTAATTGTGGAGTTGCTCTCTTGTAAGATTGAAGACGATTTATGGAGTTAATAGAAGACAACCTTCTTGTGGACGTAGCCTAATTGGGCGAACCATGTATATCTGGTGTATTCCTTTTCCTTTTCTCTTTTGTTCTTATTGTGTTTGATATGTTGTTGGATTCATAGATAGGAGGTTAGTGTAGTTATATTTCTATACCTTTGATTTCTCACATGGTATTAGAGCTTGTGGCTATGATCTACCACCTTCTATAGTTTTATCCAACACAATTATCTTCATATTTTATTTTGGGAACTGTTATTTTTTATAGATTTTCCATCAAATCTAGTAGCCATTAGGCTTCTCTTTAAATCTGGGCATGATTCTATATGTTTGATTTTTTTTTTTTAAACCCTAACCCCTATTTTGTAGATTTTTTGAAGGTTTCTTGATTGTTTTTCTATAGATCTATATGAAAATTTGATTCTCCTCAAGGAAATCTATCTCCCGATTATTTAGATCTAGTTTTTTTTTTTGTAGGAAAAATTGTGCAACTTTCAAATCCATATCTAAAAATTTTGGTGCAAAATATGAAGAAATAACTTAAAGATTTGAGTTCCACGCGAAAAAATACGTGTTTTAAAAAAAATCGCCTGACTTCGTGTCCAAAAAGCAGATGGTAAACAACTTGACATAATTTGTTCTGGTAATGTTCAAGTTACTAATGGTCAATTAGAAGATGTTTTCCATGTTCAAGACATGCCCATCAACTTGCTTTCTATTTATCATGCATGTCAGAAAGGATATAAATTTGAATCATGGCCGAATAAATGTGTTCTTAAAGATATCAACCAAAATTTCAAAGTAGTTTCTTCAAGTCCTATTGATCATGGCACTGGTTTATATAAGTTTGTTGGTTTTAATTCAACTAAAAGACAACAATTTTATTCCTATGTTGCTCATGCTGATGAATTAAGTCAATTATGGCATGCAATATTAGGTCAGTTGAATTATGGTAAAATGAAATTGTTATCTAAAATGGTACATGGCTTGCCTAATATTTCGTTTACTAAAAGTGTTTCTGAAGGTTGTGTGCTTGGTAAACATCATAGAGAAATGATTGAAAAAGGTAAAGCTTGGTGTGCTAAAGAAACCATACAATTAATTCATAGTGATATTTGTGGTCCTCTTGAAACTCCTTCTCTATCTCATGCAGTTTATTTTCTTACTTTTGTTGATGGCTTTGACAGAAAATCATGGGTTTATTTTTTGAAACATAAAAGTGAAACCTTTGCTAAATTTCAAGAATTTAAGTCTTTTGTTGAAAAATAATCTGATAAAAGTATTAAAACCTTGAGATTAGATAATGGGGGGGAATTCATTAATAAATGATTTGAAGCATATTTGTCTAAGCATGGAATTCAACATCAAAAGATTGTTCCTTATACACCTCAACAAAATGGGGTTGCTGAAAGAAAAAATAGCACTTTGGTTGAAATGGCTAGATGTATGCTATATTCTAAAGGATTACATAAAAATTTTGGGCTGAAGCCATTTGTTTTTTTAACTTTATTTTAAACAGAGTTCCTAGAAAAGTAGTCATGCATGTTACCCTTGAGGAAGAATGGACTGGAAGAAAACATGATATAAGTAACTTTAATATATTTGGCAGTGAATGTTGAGCTCATATTCCTGATGAAAAACGGAAAAAGTTAGAACCCAAGTCTCATAAATGTATTTTCATTGGTTATGCTGAGGATTCCAAAGCTTACAGGTTGTTTGACCCTTCTACCCAAATTGTCATTATTCAGCGAGATGTTCACTTCAATGAAGTCTCTCCACCACATAAGTCTGTTGAACATCATGTTACCTTGAATGTTCCATTCTCTCTTGTTACACCTATATTTGTTAGCTCTTCTTCCATCTCTGTGCCTACTGTTGATTTGAGTTCACCCTCTTTTTCAAGTATTCCACCTGAATGTCCCAAAGTACCTGAAGTAACTTATGTTGCTTCTCATCTTTCTGTTTGGGCACATAAAACTCTTGAATTCGTAGGTGGTGAGATCGACCATCCTTCTGATACTTGTAGAACTAGATATAACTTTTCTCTTATGACTAAAGTATTAGCCACATATGATCCTACTACTTATGCTCAAGATAAGGGTTGTTGGGCCCTTCGTTTTGATGAATAGAAGTTGTGCACATCATATTTCATCTTTATTTTGGTAAACAAAAGTTGCACAGGTTGTTGAGGAGCTGGACAATGGACTAGGGAAATAAATAGAAAGCAGTTGGAAGGACAATGCAACATCAATTATGAGGAAATAAGTTGCAACAATATCAAGAAGAAGAGAGAATTATTAGGTTCTCATCCAACGAACTAAAAGATTGGATTATATATATGATATTGATATGATTGAAAAAGGGTTGTTGGCTTGAGTGTTGTTTTTGTTAGTATTGTTGTTATGACAAGAGTCATTGTTGTAATGGTCCATACTGTTAGCATAGATGAGTCTTAAGATCTGGGTAAGAACCAAACCATCAATGTATCATAGTTTTGTATTAATCTAGATGTAGAGGAGCAAGAGACTGTAACTTTGTCTCATACCTGATGAGGAGCATCCTCTGATTACTTGTGTATGGGAACCGAGCTGTAAGAAGAGACTGATATGTTAATATAATTGGATGGCCAAATTTTGGATATATCTTGTGTACTTGGTCCTCTGAATGTATTGAATATTTCTATGTATTATCTTTTATGTATGATATACTTAAATTGCTTCTTTATGAATGGTGACGCAACCCTGTTTTCTTTATTCTTAGTTAGGAAATGTTTAGAACTGCTACAGGTTTAATATATCTTTCGCAAGACTAATTTGAATCTTGATCACTCTGATATATGTCTAAGTATTCTCCTTAACCTTCCCTCTCTTTCTTGTCTCGGTTTCACTTCGGGTGAGACATCGTCCGACTCGGGAAGATGAAAATGCCAACGCTCTAGACTACTTCGATACCTTTTAAGAGGACCCTAGTCTGAACAATTTTACACCAACAAAATGCTTCCATTGTCGAGATCCTGTGCTTTAAAAGAGAACCTATGAGGAGAATGCTTTCATGGATTTATAGATATGAGATTTGAAAATGGTAGGAACAAAATTGTGATGCATTTATATGGAAGGAAGTAAATTTGTGAGGTAAAAGTGAGAAGTATACAAGAGATTCTGTCTTTTATTCAGAAAGATCGAGTGACCAATATGAGATTTTTTGGGTAAAATTATCGGAAGAACTATTCCTTTGGATAGATCGGCTCCAAGAAGCTCCAAACTTCCAAGAACGCATCAAGAAGATGTGTACTTGGGATACAGAGAAGATCGCAACACTTCATCAGTTGGATCACCAGATCATGCGAACAATCGATTTTGGGTTAATGTGACTCTGGAGGGATACACCATTGAATTCACAGCTGAGAATCACCAATCTTTTTCACGGGCGGAAGACATTTTCAAGAAAGGTGCGTGCGAAAGATTGTTGAGGGAAATTCCATCATGGATCAAAGAATTCTTGATGGAGGAGGGGATGATAACTATTCCCTCGCCTAAGATGGTAGCCTAAACACCTATGCTTTAGGTAGGGTGATTTTGGGGTAAGGATCATGACATGAGAAGGGGAAAGGGTTCTTTGATAGATGGGGGAAGATCAAGAAACAAATGCAAGAAATGAGAGAGCCTTAAGGAGAGTCGCCATTATTGAGAAGTGGTGGCCCGAAAAGGTAAAGAAAGAAACAAAGCAGTATGAGGTGTTGTGGAAAGAAATTGGATAAAGAGAAACAAATTAAAGAAAGAAGGAAGAGTTGAGGAAGGTAAAATGATAGGAAAGACTGGCCAGTCTAAGATTACAACAGAGAGAAGTTCATAAAGGAAGGAGTCCCTAGATGGGTGGACAAGAAGAGGAGTGTGCAGAAGCAAGGGAAGACGAAGCAGGTCTGGACCTTGCAGGTGATCAAGAATATTCAACCTCGATATTAGGAAGCATCAAGAATCAGGCATAAAAGACTACTCTAGAGGAAGAAAATGAAAACCATCAAATCAAATAAACCCACCTAGAAGTCAGTGTAACCAACCCCGAATCACCCATCTCACAGGTGTCATCTATACCCGTGGTAAATTCTACGCTGCCTACGTATGTTATTTCTATTCCATCGAATCCAGTTAGTCAGAATCAGTCTATAAGTGTAAACGATGGGAGGATATCGGGATCCATAGGGATATTGCAACCAAGACTGTTAGGTTTCATTCTAATAGGAGCAGTGAGACCCACAATGGCTGGAAATATGGGAGGATAAATCACCCAATACCCATAATTTTGGGGTAAAGGGGATGAGGATGTAGAGAAACATTGGTTCTTATGTGAGGCCATCTGGAGATCTAGAGGGACTCTCGATGCAAACAAGTTAATATAGTTTCAGACTACCTTGAGGGGACATGCTCTCAAATGGTACATGAAGGATATTGAAGCAGGGGTGAAAGGACAAGTGTTCACCCTTGGCCAAGTGCGTTTCAAGTTCATTGTCAAGTTCAAAATACCTCATTCATAGAAACATGCTCTCTCTGATTTGCAAGAGATTCAGAAAAGGGAAGGAGAATCTGCGTGGGAGTACAACCAGAAATTTAAAGATGTTATTGGGAGGCTAGCGCATCTAATTCACGAAGATCACTAGAGGGAATGGTAAATCCAAAGATTACTACCTCCGACGAGAATTCCTTTAACGCAACAACGAATAGCCACCTTAACAGACACCTTGGAAAAATTGATGAAGATCGAAGCCATGGTAGGTTATCCAAGGAGTCTGAGGATGACCAAGCCTCTACTAGGTGCAAATTTGTCGCAACTCTAGGGAAAAATATCGGTGCTAACGGAAAATATTCAAGAATTAACCAGACCAAGACCAGGACGACCTCAGGTTTGGTGCACAAGATTCTACATAGAAGGGAATTTGGAAAATGAATGTCCTCACATGAGGGGAATGGGACCTCCTCACAATCCGATGGGACCCTCTCCAGGACCAACAGGAGGAGTTTTGCAAGTATCTGTGACACCACCATTCCACACACTGGGGCTATACAATACCTTCCCCGATGCTCAAGCATATCAGACAACTGAGTATTGTGATATTTGTTGGGCACATGGCCATGCACCACGACAATGTCCTATTATGAATAAGTATAGGAATGTGCCCAATACAATACATTGTGAGTTCTGTGCATCTATGAACCATGCTACAAATCAATGTAGAGCATTGGACGTGCTTGCAGACAGACTAGACTGTACATCATTCAGAATAAATGAAACCCCCTAAGGACTTGGAAGAGGCCAAGGAGGTGGGGCTGGAGGTGGATTCAGAGGAGGGAGAAATGGAGGTAGAAGGATGAGTCGATAGTACAAATGCAATGAATAAGATCATTTGTCTAGAGACTACCCTCACCAAAGACGACCATGGTGCTCTCACTACATGAATAATGGGCACGCAACTGAAGACTACCCAAAACTAATCGTGAAATGGGAAGATCGGGTTTGTCAAAGAGGAGATAATATCATAAGCTCATAATTAAAAAGGAGAATTGAGGGACAACTACCTAACATTAAGATCATTACTAGCGAAGGAGCAAAAACTGGGGCAGATGTAGACAGTCAGCCCAAGATTTAGAAATTTGTTCCCAAAGATGACAAGTATGACCCTGTGAAACACAAGTTGTTTTTAAAAAATGCAATAGAAATATTTAAGAGCATTACCACTTTAGAAATAATGTTGAATCCCTCTGAAGTCACCTCTCAACCTAACCTTGCGCAAGCCCCTACCTCACCACCAACACCTAGAAATTGTTCAATTCCAAGGATAATCTCTGAGCAGTATCAAAGTGTAATCAATCTCTTGCTTCAATTATTCTTTGATATCCTAGGGGATGACCAACTTACGGAAAAGTTGTGCCACACCTTGTACCTGATACTGGGAAATGAAGGAACCCTAAAATCCATAATAAGGACCAACCTCCTCGAGAATAATACACAGAGAATAAAAAGAAGAAAGGTGCAAACAAGAAAATAATTTAGGTTAGAATCCCAACTCGATGATTTTGAAATCAAATATGTCGTGCTATATTTGGGATCCAATGTCAACATCCTACCCAAAAAGACCTGGGAATATTTGGGAAAACCTCAGTTAGTATATTCCCCCATCCATTTGAGAATGGAAACCAATATTGCATTTTTCTAGTAGGAAGGATGGAAAATGTGGAAATAGATGTTGCGGGAGTTAAGACCACAACCAATTTTGAGGTAATTGAAATCACGGGAGATAAGGATCCCTACCCTTCTTTGCTCATAATTGATTGGGAATACAAAAATTATGCTATCATTGATCTAAAGAGGGACACCATGACGTTAGAAGCAGATGGGATAAAGTAGTTTAGCCCTTAGATCCATGTTTAGAACCTAGATATATTGAACTAGTGGACCATAATATGGAGTCAGATGCTCTTGAATAATTATACACCATAACAACAGGAACGAGACCAGATTACATAAATCCCATTGCAGATGGACCAGTAAGTTGGAGAAGCATACGGTCTGCTAACGAGGATTCAAAAGTAGCGTTTGACAGTTGGCAACAAGGTTCATATGAGTGATTCTAAAGACGATGCACAACTGTCAGGGAAACAAGATGGATAGGACTGAGGTCAGAAAACATCTGACATATGATGGTACCTCAGAGGTACACTGTTTTCTTGCCAACATGGCAGAGAAAATAATGACGGATCAAAGGATCTTCGTTCTTGACTTAACCTTGCAAGATACCCCCGCTAGATGGTGGGCCACCCATAAAGCCTCGATTATGGACTGGGAAGATGCAAAACAAGCCATCTGATGTTGATTCCAAAGGAGGGATCAGCTGAAAAAAGAAATGAATATATATTTTCAATATGCACAACTTTTTGATATACGGTCTGACCCTAAAGTGCATATTGATCATTGCTTAAAGTAGTGGATAGTTGCGAAAGTACCCTCTCACCTATGGGTTAAGGTATTTCTCCATTCGTTGGGTCCAATCCCAAAAGCCTGGTATATACATGAGGATATCATAAGACAAACAAGTTGTTGGCAAACCTTACAAGACCAATTTTGCAAGGAATTCTCCTTTACAAGTAAGTACCCTGAGCTCAGCACAATCCTTCAAAGAACCAGGGAAATGCTTTTTACTGACATTTGCAAGAAGAGATCAAGTCTAGTAGTATGTGCTGACAATGGTCATTTTCTTCAGTCTAGTCTGAGCCTTGAAATTGATAAGATAGTTGTACCTTGCTGTAAAGTTGAGAAAGACCTGGAAAAACCTGATGACTTAGAAGATCTTAGAAACTTAAACATTAAAGAAATAGAAGGGAATAGAGAGATTCATGATACTATACCTAGTCACACCTGTAGCTCCTATAACCATCCACTGAAGTTGTGGAAAGTTAATATAGGGAGTGTAGAGAATCCTAAGATAACTTCTATAGAAGATTACTGGGATGAGAAAAATACGAATGAAGTACATATCTTGTTGTAAGAGTATGAGGACTTGTTTTCGAAAACGTTCTTAGAGCCGAAAGGTATAAAAGGAGCCATGGGAGAAATGAAAATTGAGTTGAAACCCATCTCAATACCTGTGAAACACAGACCATACTGACTTAATCTTAGAATAAAAGAGAAGGTCAAGAAAGAAGTGGACAAAATTCTTGCGGTAGGACTCATTTTCCCAATTGAAGAAGTAGAGTGGATTATCCCCATATTTATCCAGAGTAAGAAAGGTACAATAGATATTTGGGTATGTGTGGACTACAAAAGTCTGAATTATGCATGTGTGCATGATCCGTTTCCAACACCTTTTAGTGACAAAGTGTTAGATCAGGTTGCGGGAAAAGAATCTTATTCATTTACAGATGGATTTTCAGGATATCATCAAGTTAGAATTACAGAGGAAGACAAGAAGAATACCATTTTCATAATAGAATGGGGATCATTCAAATACAATGTAATTCCCTTTGGGTTAAAAAATGCCCCTAAAGTTATTTCTCAGATTGTGATAACAACATTTCGAGAGTTTATCCACAAGTTGGTAGAAGTCTACATGGATGATTGGACGATATGAATCCTGTTAAAAGATCATGTCGAGATACTTTGGTTAATGTTTGATAGATGTCGCGAAATTCAGATATCTCTGAATCTAAGGAAGTGCATTATCTGTTTACCACATGGCAACCTTTTAGGCCATATTGTATGTAGAGAAAGAGTCTTTCTAGACCCAGCTAAAGTTGTGGTTATTATAAACATGCCTCCACCTACAAGTGCTAAACTGTTGCGCTCTACACTAGGATATACAAGATATTACCACAGGTTCATCAAAAGATATACAACTATCATTACACCTCTAGAAAAATTGCTGAAGAAGTCTGAATTATTTCGGTGGACACCAAAATGTTACAAACATTTGAAATTGCTAAAGAAAAATTAAGTACTGCACCTATATTGATATTTCCAAATTGGGAAATTGAATTCCATGTACATGTGGATGGATCATGCATTTCCCTGGGAGCCATTTTAGCACAACTAGGGGAAGGGAATGTGGACCACCCTATCTACTTTGCCAACAGAAAACTTTCGCAAGCTGAGCGCAACTACACAACCACCGAAAGGGAAGGTCTAGCTATGATTTATTCATTACAAAATTTTAGACATTACTTGTTAGGCTCTCATTTCAAGTTTTTTACTGACCATTCTGCATTGAAGTACCTAGTCAATAAACCAGTACTTAAAGGACGAATTTGCAGGTGGCTACTGCTTTTTCAAGATTTTTTGTTTGAAGTAATTTTCAAACTAAGAAGATGCAATGTAGGTCTGGATCACCTTTCTGGGATGGATTCAGGGGAAAGTGGTGGAGTAGTGGATGATCAGCTCCAAGATGCGGACCTGTTTCATATTGAGGCCATCCCAAAGTATCTCAAAGACATTGATGTCTTCCTCAGTACATGGACTTGCCCAAAAACTTAATCTGCAACCCAAAAGTGACACTTGGTGGTTCATGCATCAAAATATCAATTTATTTAAGGACAACTTTACAAATTGGGACTAGACAACATCCTTAGGAGATGTGTCTTGAACCACAAAAGGCAAGATATCTCGTGGGAATTCCATAGTGGAGTTGCGGGAGGACATGTTAGAGATAAAGCTACAACACAAAAGGTACTTCAAGCAAGATTATGGTGGGCTACGTTATTTAAAGATGCTAAGGAGTATGCTATATCTTACGACATTTTCCAGAGGGTAGGAAAGTCATCATGTAGAAATGAACTACCCCTTCAGCCAGTTAGAGCACTTCAAGCGTTTGATAAGTTGGTTGTCGATTTTATTGGACCAATCCACCCCCCAACTAAGCACTCAAAGGCGAGATATATCACTACTGCAACTGATTACCTCACAAGATGGGCCAAAGCAGAGGCAGTTCAATATTGTTTGACAGATACAACTGTTCGATTTATCTTCGAGAACGTCATCACTTGGTTTGGATGTCTGAGAAGTTTGACCAGTGATCAAGTTAGTCACTTTTTCAACAGCACAATCACAACATTGAAAACATAATTCATTATACAACACCATAAGATCAGTCCCTACCATCCACAAGATAATGGCACAATGGAGGCATTCAATAAAATCCTGGAAAGAGGACCGACGAAAGTATGTTGCACAAACAGGGAAGATTGTGATGATAGAGTTCCAACTGTCTTGTGGGCTTACATGACTATCACAAAGAATCTACACAGGTATACTCCATTTCAATTGGTTTATGGGAAATAATTTGTTGTACCTACATAATTTATTACCCCTAGTCTCTATATAGTACAAGCTACACACATGATAGATGATGAATCAATTGTGCAAAGGATTGCAGACTTACAAGAACTTGAGGAAGCAAGATTTTTAGTAGATTTTCATCAGACAATTGAGAAAGCTAGACAAAAGAATTGCCAGGACATGAAAATTAAGTCCAAAAGATTCACGCAAGTGGATAAGGTACTACTCTACGACAGTTGATATCAGAAACATCTAGGCAAGTTGCGCATGCATTGGTTGGGTCCATTCATAGTTGCGAAAATCTGACATTCTGGTGCAATCAAGCTAGTGCAACTGGATGGTATCCTTCAACCAAGATGGGTGAATGGAGCTCGCCTACAACCTTATATTTCTCACGATTGAGCCAAAGGACTTTTTCTCCAGTCCAAAGGAGCATGTATAGTAGTTAGATTTTGATTTCCCGTAATTTCTTTAATTCAGTTAATAACATCGGAGTGTGCATTGTTGCGTCACAAAACATACTCTTTATTTTT
>JASDQU011444371.1:0-10497 GCA_032191745.1 Picea mariana
GTGAGCACAATATTGTGCCAATAGAGTTTGAAGTTGGATTCTCTAATCTCTTTGACCAATGCTCTTTGTTCCCTTTTCTTCTTCTTGAACCCTTGTATCTTTTCCTGCTGCCTGACACTCCATTTCTCTACATGAGACTTTTCATTCTTCAACTGTTTCACCATCCTCTGAAGTTCTATGATCTTCTCTTTATCAGTTCTGACCTTGACCTTGAATTCTGGAAACTCTTCTACAGGTGTAGGCTTGTTTAGATCTATGGAAGCCTTAGGTTCTCTTAATTTAATTTGGTATCTAGAATCCAATCCTGAGTTGTGATCATCATCTGAACTAGATGAATCCATGGCTTCAGGGATATATGATATATGGTCTGAATCTATAGGGCTACTTTCTTTATTTTCAGAAATCCTACTGGTACCTTTAGCAAGTGATTCAGCTCTTGATAATTTGGTAGTAGCTCTTGTTATAGGTCATGTTGGGATAGGGGCAGACCCAGGGTTCAACTCTCAAGAGCGCACCAACAAAACCCTAACTACTGGCCCTTTCGGCAACAATTGTGAAGCAGATGAAGTCTCACCCGAGGTAGAGGTAGGGGTGGTTGCAAGATTCAGATGTCTGCAACCTTAGCTGGGACACTGATCTATGATTACATCTTTTACAGGGCACTTAGCATAGATCAATCATCAATATTTAACCCTTATGGTACTTCGCAGATAGCACAGAGCATCGCAGTGAATACTTAGAATAAAGATGATTCAGTACTTAGCCATAGAAATATAGATTAGATTCAATAGATCAAGCGCTAAGCATCGTATATATCAGATCTAACATTCATTCATACATCATAAGCACAGAGAATAACTAGATCTATCTAATCATAGCAAGTACTCAACCAAGAAGGAGATAAACACATCAGATCAAAGCACAGAGCATAATACACACAGTTACCGTGGTTCACCCCCACCCTGGGGCTACATCCACAAAGTCTTCTTCTTTATATTATCTCGGTCAAGCGGTTATAGCACAGAGATTTAGTGACCCTTACTTCGAACAGGACAGAATATCTGCGCAGCTCGCTAGATCCTTCTTCCTTGCACTTCAGCACAAAGCCTTCTACAGTCTCTCACAGGGACTTGCACTCAACTCTTACGCAAAATGCACAAAGCCTTACAATACTTAATCACACAGATCCAACTCTTACCACTTTATCCAACTTGCACTAAGTAATCACCAACTGCACTAAGCAACAACTTCTATTATTTCTTACATTTTCTATCTATTTATAGATTACAAAATGGGCCTAAGTGTGGGTAAACCCATGGGCTGACATCCCTTTCTCGTTACATCAACCCAAAACCCTAAAAGGGGCCCAAAAATAGGTCTTGCTTCCTTAATTTCCGCTTCACGTTGCACTCCATCTTTGGCAAGCTGTTGTAGTCCCAAAAATGGTCAAATATGACCAAGTATTCTTCAAAACCTGGTCAAGGGCCAACAGGCCCCCAACACTCACCTGTGACTCGTCCTGAGTCACTCAGGTCTGATTAATTCTACCTCAAATTCTTTGAGATTAGCTCGAGCTGCTTCGACCTGTTGTAGTGCGACAACCTCTTGCTCAGTAAATTTTTAGATTACTATGTCGTTTACTGGACCTTCTATGCATTGTTCTACGATGATGAAAAATTGTTCAAGCTCAGTTGCCTGGCTCTCAACTTCAGTGAACAGGTGGCATGCTTTCTCTTGGAGTGGTTGAATTTGTTGGGAGACTTCCATCACTTTACTTTACAGCGTGTGTACCTGTTGTTGAGTGGTGCATTGTTCTAAAATCGCTTCATTCTCTCGATTGGGGTCAAGGCCTTCAGCTGTGCCTGTAGCACATCTTCATGTTGCTTTGCTTCTTTGAGTTGCACTTTTAACGTCTGCAATTTGGGGTTCTCTGTGAGGTTCTCATAAGTTTGGGTGCTTCAAGCATGCAGCTGCTTACATTCCAAAGCCAAGGTTTTTAATTGGCAAACTGCGTTACGAGCAGTTGCTTCCCTTAAATCTCTTACTTCTTGTGGAGTCTCGGGCATGGTATGAAGTTCTAGATCTGTAATACACTGCTGAAGTTGTTGGATTAATTCCTCCAGTTGTGCCACTTGTTGTGGGACACGTTCTTCCATCTTCACTTCTATGACCGTCACAGAGCAAAGTGCTTTGTGAACTCTTTACTGTACTTCAAGTTGCTCTACTAGCAATTGGCCCTTGCTCTGTTGAAACTGTGCTTTTTCCTCCTCCCACTTCGCTTGTAAGGAAATATTCTCCTATTCTTCCTTCCTCTGTTGTTCTCTATTTGCGCTTTGTTCTTGTGCCAAAGCCTGGGTGGCTTGCGCTATGTCTTCTTGAGCTCGTCAAAGACGAGCTTCAACTTTCTCGGTGATCTGGCGTAACTGGGTGGGCTCATCAGTTGTTCCTGTTGTTTCCTTTATCAAGGGCACTGTAGAGACTGCTCTTCTAGACTAGAGTGCCTATTGTACTTCTTGAAGTTCACCCTTAATCCGGTTTAATACCTCCTCCTGCTTCGCTTCTTTCTTTTCTGTGATCTCTAGCGAGGCATCAGTCAGCGCAGCGATCAAGAAATCAAATTCGTCCTGTGTGAGGGTAGTCTTAAACTTAGTCTGGGTGGCCTTATATTTCTTTTGGGATGAGGTCTTTGGTGGGGTAGTCTTCCATTTCTTGGAGGGATCCTCCTCTTCTCTAGGTAGAGTAACCTCGCCTTTGTTTTTCTCAACTTCTGTGCCACCTAGTTCTTCACCATCACCTCCCTTCGTAGGTGAGATCGAAGTAGTCTTCGTGGATTTTCTCTAGATATCTTGAACTCCCACATCCTTCTTAGTCTTGCATGGTCCAGGTGTATCCGACATACCTTCAGGGCTATCCACGTCGGACATCTCTACGGGGTCTGCTGGAACAAGGAGGTCTACCGACCATTCCTTGGTAATCTTCTCCAAATCTTCTTCTATCAATTTATAGTATGACTGGAGTTGTTGTATGTGCTCATCTATGCATGTTGTGATATAGGTGAAGTGACGGTCTGCGTTGAATTTCATCAAAGTTCTAAACCTATGAAGTGTTTTGGGTGTGATGCGCGGTGTATACTGGATTGCATTCTTCAATTGATTGTAATAGGCATGGAAGATGGCATTATATTGCCACTGCTTGTTCATGTCGCTGGATTACCACAGCATACAGAACTTCACGGCTAGTGGTTTGAAAGGTTCGATCTTCAGAAAAGTGGCTCCCTCTGGCAGTTCCCACGTGATGAAAGCGATGAGTATGAGTAACCAAATAAAGTGGAACTCATACCCTTGGTCCTGTGCTTGTCTACAGTCAAGCTCTAGTTGATTTATAAGGTACTTTGCCCAATTCATTTGTATTCTCTCTGTGCACTTCCCTGCGAGGTCAACTACAAATCTGGTCACCCATGTGGGTCTGTTTTTGTAGACTAATTTCCCTACGATCAGCTAGAAACCAAGGCGCACTATTGCATTCTCAATGGAGGTTACCTTGTAACCTCACGTTCCCTTCTCTAGATCACTATATGTGTCTTTTATTCGTTGGGTGAGAGCGCGATCTGCGGTCTTTCCAAGTTAAAACTCCTACGGGTCAGGGCCCTGCATGCTTAGCCTTGTGATCCAATTGATCAGAATCAGATCCACAGTGGTGCGATATTCCAACCATGGGTATCCTTCGTGGTAGCAGGACAGCAGCAATCTGACGCATGCATTTACTTCTTGATGCCTCCCGAAATGTGGAATCTTCATTGCATTGAGGAGGGTTGACTGCACGAGGTTGTGGGTCCATTGCTGAGGGAAAATCTTTGGGTTCCTCCCTTTTGTGATAGTTAAGTACTTGTGTGGGCCTAGCGTACTATAAACCTTGCTATCTCCAAGGTTAAAATCACTAAATTTCAATGTTGTGAGCTTATCCTGGTCAGCATGAACTGCGCACACCCCTTTCGGGAGTTACGCAGTGACCAGAGCATAGTCAAAGTCTCTGGGTATAGTGTCTCGATTCATTGTTTCGATTAGTGGTGGGACATACTTAGGCAAGATACTGGGGATAATATTCACAGTGGCGAAGTCGTTTACGAGCTTAGATCGTCTCTCCGAAGGCAGTCGGGATGGTCCTGCGAGAGCAGTGGAGGGGGAATATGGAAATGCTATCGAGGATGATGCATGTACACCTGTAGACATTCCTCTCTTTGACATGAATCTCTTAGTCATTAAGTCAATTAGAACCTCTTCAACAATTTTCTCAGCAGCGTTGAGCTTGTCCGACATACAAACTCGGGTCAGCTAGCTTGAGTGCTAAAGGAATTTAGAGACTACAGTGAATAGTATGGGAACAAGGCAATCTTCGAGTGAGTTAATATCAAGTTTCGGGCTCCAATTCTCACTTAGAAAAACATATTCTCGGTGTGTGGCGCAATGGACTAAGTAGGGAAACTTAGTAACGGTCTGCTTGCAACAGATATGGGGCCTTCATTAACTTCGTTTTATCCGTTAGGGCGCGTTTCAATGGTTGGATGATGAACCTTTATTTCTTTTCTACCAGTTCGAAGAGTAATTTGAATGGATATATCGGTTCCAACGGCTATATTGCTTCATCATGGCGAAGTACTCTAGGTCGTTGTTCTGATATCTCAGCGATGTTTCAATTCTGCAATCTTTCTGTCTGCGAAGTATCCTCTAGAACTTCTTGTAACCTTATAGTATTAGCCCTTTTCTTTCTTGAATTTCTAGCCTTCTTCCCCATGAGCTTCGTCTCAGTAATTATTTTACCCTTCTGATGCTTATCTTCTATGGTCTTAGTTACTTCACGTTGTTGAAAGTGTTTCCCAGGGTTCCTTGATAATACTTCTTCTGTATCAAAAATAGGTAGCTCAATCTTCTACGGATCCTCGAGTGTTCTCTTAGCCTCGACATCGGAGTTGCTAGTATTAAATATCTGCGATATTCTCTTCTATTCTTCAATCAAGTGCAGGATCCTTCTGGTCATAAAGTCTTGTAGCTCTTGCTTCTTTTGTTCCAAAGCTTCTTCTTCTTCTTTTCGTCTAGCTTGTTCTCTATCAATCCAAGGTTTTCCTATGAGCATGGTAAATGGGGTGTTGTCTTCAAAAAACTTAATAATATCAAAGTCTTCCTCTGTCAAAGTTCCATTAACAGTCATAGGTATCCAGGCGAGCCTTCCACATAGGTTTACTAGATTTCCTCTGAATAAACTTGTCCCTCCTAGGGAAGGGATCATGGAAATATTTCCTATAGCTTCACAAGTTCTTTCTGGCATAATGTTCACTTGTTTTTCTTCATCAAGAATACAGTCAATGTCGAAGTCCTCTATTCTTGCTTCAACTTGCTCCTTTTCTTTGAATATCTCGGATAGCCTAACATGTCGGTGATCATTCAAGGTGTCTTTCATCTGTAGCAATACCTTTTCTAATTCTTTCTAAGTTTCTACTATTTATGGATTTTCCTTAGGGTTTTTTTCATTCAGATTCATTCTTTCAAGCTTAGCAATCATTCTAGGAAAATCCAGCACTTCATGGTCCATGGCTTTGCAACAGAGACAACTAGGTCTTCTACTAGGGCATTCCTTAGAAAGATGTCCCCGTCTTCTACAACTGTAACAAAGGGTTAACCCTCTCTTTCATTTAAATGTTCCCCAACTTCTTTTGTACTGCGCACCAGGATCGTGGTAGCTAGCCTGCAAAAAACTCTTTCTAGGATCCTGCATCCACTGGTTAGTCCAAAAACTATTTCTATGCATAGGTATAACATATCTTTCACTATACTTATCAAATCTATTCATATCAAACTTTCTTTCATTGACTAATGCCCTAGTTTGGAAGCTAGGACAACATCTATCAAGCATACCTAGATCCATGCTTTAGAAACAAAAAAAAATCACTTATCTTACCTATATAGAGCACAAAGATTTCAGATTTAAAAAATTTCGACTATTCTTACCTTTATTAGGGCACAGAACTTATAGATCTTACCTCTTTTCTGCAGATCTGACCTCTTTCTTTCAGAAATTTCCACTCTTACTTTTCTTAGAGCATAAATTGTTCATATCTCACTTCTTTTCTTCAGTATCAACCTCTTTCTTGCAGGTCTAACCTCTTTCTTTCAGATCTGACCTTTCTTTCTCGGCACAAAGCTTCATAGGTCAAGTAGAATACTGTGCACTAGGGAAACATATCTATGCAAAGAGCTTATTTCGTACAAATCTTTTTCTTCTTTAGTTCCCAGCAATCATAGTTTCAGGTCCCGGCAACGAAACCATTTGTTGGTACAGGGGAAGACCCAGGGTTCAACGCTCAAGAGCGCACCAACAAAACCCTAACTACCGGCCCTTTCGGCAACATCTGCAAAGAAGATGAAGTCTCACCCGAGGTAGAGGCAGGGGTGGTTGTAGGAATTAGATGTCTGCAACCTTAGCTTGGACACCGATCTGTGATTATATCTTTTACAGGGCACTTAGCATAGATCAATCATCAATATTTAACCCTTATGGTACTTCGCAGATAGCAAAGAGCATCGCAGTGAATACTTAGACTAAATATGATTCAGTACTTAGCCACATAAATATAGATTAGATTCAACAGATCAAGTGCTAAGCATCATATATATCAGATCTAACATTAATTCATACATCATAAGCATAGAGCATAACTAGATCTATCTAATCACAGCAAGTACTCAGCCAAGAAGGAGATAAACACATCAGATCAAAGCATAGAGCACAATACACATAATTACCATGGTTCACCCCCACCCTAGGGCTACTTCCACAAAGTCTTCTTCTTTATATTATCTCGGTCAAGCGATTATAGCACAGAGCTTCAGTGACCATTACTTYGCATAGGACAGAAGATCTGCGTAGCTCGCTAGATCCTTCTTCCTTGCACTTYAGCACAAAGCCTTCTACAGTCTCTCACAGRRACTTGCACTTAGCTCTTATGCAAAATGCATAAAGCCTTACAATAATTAATCACACAGATCCAACTCTTAGCACTTTAGCCGACTTGCACTAAGCAATCACCAAGTGCACTAAGCAACAACTTCTATTATTTCTTACATTGCCTATCTATTTATAGATTACAAAATGGGCCTAAGCATGGGTAAACCCATGGGCTGACATCCCTTTCCTGTTACATCAAACCAAAACCCTAAAAGGGGTCCAAAAATAGGTCTTGCTTCCTTAATTTCCGCTTCGCTTTGCACTCCATCTTTGGCAAGTTGTCACAATCCCCAAAACGGTCAAATATGACCAAGTATTCTTCAAAAGTTGGTCAAGGGCCAACAAGTCCTGTAGGAAATTTAGCAATCTTCTTACCTCTTTCTGTTGGTTCTCTATGTAATGGAGGTTTTTATGCCTTTCCTTTTATACCTTCTTTAGAGTCCTTGGAATAATCTTCTATGACTATGATATTTTCCTCTTTGATCGATGAGTCAAACATAGCTTGGACCTTAGCCTGTATTTGTTGGTAACTCTAGTAGAATTTCTCCTAGGGTTTTGAGACATAGGCACAAGTTTCTTCTTTTTCTTTTTAACTGCAGCACCTTTCTTATTGGTTTCTTATGGTTTATGTTTGACTGTGGTTTTAATATCATAATCCTCATCTGAATCTTCTTCAATTTTTATGTCTGCATCAGAAAACATTTCGATCTATGCATCCAGTTTGGGTCTCTTACCTCTACTAGTCATGGCTTCTTCCTGAATGTCATTTGCAGGAGTATCATCAGGAATGTGATGAGTCTACTTCTTTCTTTTGTTGGTCCTTGTTACCCTAATTTCAGATATTTCTTCTTTGACAGGAGTTTCATCAACTGGGATAATATGTTTCTATGTAGCTGCCCTTTTCCCTTTGCCCCTTTTATGTTTGCTTAGATGTGGATCAATATTTAGGGATTGGATCAACCAGTTCCAGGGTTTCTGTACTTCACTCAGAGCATAAATGACTAGAGTTTTAATTAGAACTTGATGAAACAGGCTACCTTTAGCAGTGGTAGGGTGTGACTGTACCCTTTTTGACATATTCGATAGGATTTTGAGTAGAAAGTATGGTAGATTTAAGGGATAGTCTCCATTGATATGATTTAACAACCTAATATGGTAGATATAAACCAATGAGAACCTGCCTTCGTCAGTGATATACCTATGAATTATGATCAGAGCAGTATGCCACTCTTGTCTTATCCAGCTGTGAGGGACTCCATTTTTCCAATCCGGGTTTTTCTTATCTGGTAGCAAGAATTGGTTGACAAACTCCATGACTACATGCTCCTTTTTCCACCATCGTTCTCTTCCAATTTCCAATCTGCAAGCTTTGGCGATGGATTCTTCTGTCACCAACATCAACAACTTACCGATCACCACTTCGAAACCATCGAATTTTTGTGAAAACACCATAGATACATGTTTGTCATGCCCTTTGAAAGTGATAAAGAATTCAAACCAGGGAGCGTGTTTGAACCTTTGTGACATCTGTGGATATGCTTCGAGTAGCTCAATGCCCTCAGGTTCCAACCTGACAATTTTCCCACTTTTCTTAGGTGCCATGTCGATAATGCGGTGTTGCAACTCGGCGTTGTTGGAAGTTGAATTTAAAACCTGAAATTGTTACTATATAACAATTTATTCTAAAGGATATTTACGCACATAATCCGACAGAATTAGAACAACAAGTGACAGTGTTATATAATGATGTTGGAAATTGAACTCATTTGAAGCGAGTCCTTGCAGGTACAGAGTGATCTCATCATGCAAGGGTTTGAACTGCATAGTCCATTCGAGCGGTATTGTGGACTACATGCAGGTCTATTTGTCCATGATTTATGTGATCATGACAAGATCTGGATGGTTGGCTCATGTCATAGAATGACTACATTAGCGTTGCAGGAATAACGTTATTCCAATAGCGTTATTCATGACTAGGAAGTAATTTGAATTTTCAGGATTCAAATGAGAAAATGATGTGACAAATCTCGTAAAACCATGTCTTAAACCCTTAAACTTAATAAAATTATTCAAAAATGCTAAAATGCAAAGCATAACAAACTCAAAACAAAGATTAAAGTGTAATAAAAACAAGCAATGAAATACAATCAAGGAGGATTTAGGATTAGGGTTTCTGACTAAATCAAAAGCAAAATTAGAAACTAACAACATCAATGACAACATGATCAAATAATCTCCCCCTTTGGCATTGATGGCAATACCAACATTGATTTCAAGACCAATCATTGATGTCAACATGTATACAAGGCATGATCTATATTAATAGTCATCAATCACATCCATGTGACTATCTCTCCACATCAATAATCATCAATCACATCAATGTGACTATCTCTCCCCCTTTGACATCAATGGAAAAGGGTAATTCTCCTCTTGGGGCTGCTCCCCATTCTTGAAAACTCCTTTGGGCTTCCCCCCCTACCTGAATGCCTTTGATCTTCCTCTAAATAATCTCTCCCCATTTGAACAAGGGATATCACTCTGATGAAATGATGAATATACATCGTGCATGCTCCCTCTATGACCATCGATCCCCCTAGAATTATGCCTCTGTGAATTTTCTTCAAATATAGGGCTCTTTCCTCCTAGAATCATGGGAAGAAGAATGACTCCCCCTATGGGTATGTCTCCCCCTATATTCTCTTCAGTATGAAAAATATGCTACCATATGATGATCCTTGGACCTATCCATTCATCAAACGCATGCCATATCAAACATCATGAAGCAAAATATATGTCAAAGAATGAACAAATGCATCATGTACCAAAACATGTGCCAATAGTATACCAATCATATGCCTCCATCAACATGTCAACCATGTGCATCTACCAATATGCCAACCATGTGCATCTACCAATATGCCAATCATGTGCATCTACCAATGGTGTACTTTTATCCAAGTATTATCATCCAAACATATACCATTTATGAGTGTACCAAACATGTACATCAACATGTATCACCACTTGTACCAAGAAATTACATCAACCATGCACCAATACCACAACAAGATGAATCCTCATACATGTATGCCAAATCCACAAAACATGTGCCAATCTAATTGCTAGTAGGTGCCTCTACCAATATACTAGAAGTCTACCAATCATGCATCAACTATAGATCAGGCTCATCAATGATGTACAACATGATAACCTCATCAACTCACCAACTACATGTCCCAATATGTAGTCCAACCATATGCCAAATGCATGCACCAAGATATCCAACAAATATGCTTCAATAGATCAATGACATCTCTAGCTAGCATCATCAAGATATATCACATAACCAAGGTACCATAACTTCATTGTCATAACCAGCATTGTTCTTCAACAAAAAATGCCTCAAACCATACTCATGAGTTAGTGTCATGCATCCAAGATAGCCTTTCATTTTGTATCATCACATTACATAATCCAATATGTAATTATGAAAAA
>JASDQU011444374.1:0-13231 GCA_032191745.1 Picea mariana
ATGATTTATTTGGAGTGAGCTCAATTCTCCCAAGAACAAAGTAACACATAAACTAAAGCATTCTAAATCTAAACTAGAGAATGGAAACTGATGTGAAAAGAAAGATTGATTCTTATTCCATCATAAGTTGGATACAATGCTCCAAGAGTCCTCCCCTTGAAATGGAGGAGGCACTCCTATTTATATAAAAGTTTAAGATAACTTAAATCCAAAAATATCTCCTAGATCCACAAATGTCTCATTTGGTTACAACCATGTGCTCACACATATCAAGTGATATCTCTAAAAATCCTCTCACAAATCTCTCTTTCATGATTAATCTCCATCCAAGATACTTGAGTAAATCTCCAAATCTTCATCAAATCTTTGAGGGGTTGAAGAGGATTCGAATTTGAGGCTTGATGGTAAAGTTTGACTTGGTTGGAGTCTTCAAATACACTTGTAAACATCATGAAACTCATCCCACTTTCATATATAAGTGTAAACATGTCATTTTTCCAATATTTAATCATAAATTCACTCAAAAAAAACTAAAATAGATGCATTGGAAAATAATATGTCTAAAACTCATGTAATCATGAAAATGGTTTAATGTAAGGGTGTGGGAAAGCAAACTATGGTTAAAAGTGAAGTGAAAGTGACTTGAAAGTTAAGTGAAAGGTTGGTAAAAAAATGGTACTTTGGCGACTCAACACACACTATACAACATGTGTATACGCAGGTTGCTCCACTACAACCCGCATACATCAGGATTTGTGCCAGAAAATGAAAATTAAATATCGAGTTTCCATGTCACGACAAGAGAGATCTGATCCTTGGCCTTCCATATACTAGAAACATTCTGACTCGGCCCTTCAGTTCAATTTTGAAGGCTATAAAAAGGCCAATTCTGAGCTATGGAAAAGGGGAAAGAATTCAACTTTGAGAGAAAAGTTACTCTACAGGAATTATTTACTTCATATTGAGTCTGCATCCCTTTGTTCTTTAAGTCTGAACACAGTGTTCAAACCCCAAGATCTTCCCTTATTGATTGAGAACCTCATTTTTTCTCTCTTATGAGCTTGTCCTTGGTGGAGGATTGAAGTGGGGGAGGCCCAACTAGAAGGAAATTAGTTTCTTGGTTCCAAACCATGCCAACATGGAAGTCTGCAACATTTTCACTTCTGATGATCATTTATTAATAGAAATACTCTTTTCTCGTCCAATTGATATCTTGCAAATATATTGAATTATTATTCCATGGGCATATTTGTCATGTTTATTAATGGATTATGCTATCTAATGTGATAACCTTTTATATTACTACCATATGCTTTCTTTTCTTGTTTGTTGAAAACTCGTTGCAGGTATATTGCTTTGGGTCAAAGTGCTCAACGATGGACTTCATCGAACGTCTGGAGTAGGTAGGCCTTTTATCTTGTCTTTCTAGCATATTTGTTTATATAGAAAAATTTAGAAGAGAGTTGATTTCTGCAGTCATTTCCGTCTGTTGTGGTTCACCCTAGCCATAGAGATTTTTTCCTCGTAAAATAATTGGCGACCATACCGGGGATTGAATCCTCTTTGTTAGGGTTTGAAGTAATTTCTCCTTTGATTTCTTTCGTTTCTATTGTTTTTCTTGTCTCATAATTGCTTGATAGTTTCTGGTCACTCTGGGTCTGATTTCTTAGCCTTTTTCCCTTGTCTAGCCTTGTTTTGTAGAATATACATGTCGTTTCCTTGAATAGGCGTGAACATGCGCAGATTGTCTCACTGCAAGATGTGTATATACACTATGTTTTCCTAAACAGTCACGTACATTAGTATTCATTTCTTGTTTGTTGGGTCTAGTGGTTGTTGGGTGGGATTTGATGTTTGTTGAGCATTGTTAGGTCTCTATAGTGCCTATTAAGTACTTCTGGGATGACAGGAAACCCATCTTTGGTTGAATTTTTGGGTGAAGCCTTTCTCATCATCTTTTCATTTTTTATTGTCCTTGTACTTGGGTTGGGTGTTTTTCTACTTGGTATACTACTTGAGTTATATTTTCTATACACGCTAGGGTTATATTTCAAGTTACTTTTCAGTCCATGCATTTTCAGTTTTGTTATATTGAAAATACAAAAGAAATAGGCATTTTGAATTGACTTGGCATTCTTGTATTTTTAGTCCTTTTCATTATCTTAGTGCATATAGTGAAAGATATCATTTTTACTTAGGAATTGCACAGTTGAATTTGAAAATTGCATTGGTTTTTAGAAGAATATCATTCATTGAAAGTTAAAGTTAGGAATTTCCATTATTTTCACATTTACTTTTCTTTCAAAGTCATAACATCATGAGTTTCACTACCATACCTTTTTGAGTAATCACGACCACTAAAATCAATGCTATAATTTAAATTAACTAGTCATGATTTTACTTTCTAGGGTGCACAAACTAGCCTAGGATTTAGTGCCTTGGAATAAGATTTTGTGAGTAAACTTCTCCAAGGTAATTAAATTAACATATGTGTCTAAGACAAGGAGTGGAGAAATCCATTGTATAATTGGTAAGATCATGACACTCCGATCAAAATGGATTTAATAATGAGGTCACGCAAAGTTGGTTGAAGGGATATCCCCTTGATACCTTCCTAGCGTTAGAGATATTTCCAGGGGTCTATTCATATCTGGGGATCTTGCTAGTGCCTTTACCTTCATGACAGGTGGTGCTTTCTAGGTTTTGGGCTTTACTACCCTACCCATACGGTAGACTTGACTTACGAATTCTCACCTACACATCGGTTATAAAGTGGTTTATTAGTTCCTTAACTTAGATGTCTCATAGGTTACATAGGGGTTACTTTGTAGGTACCCTGGGTCAGATAAGGGTCAAGCATCACACAACCTTTATGGAGGATTACCTCTCTGGGGGGATCTGAATGACTAGTTGTTAAGCCCACAGGGGCCCTTATAACTGATTTTTTTACCTCCAATCTTTAGAAGGGAGTCTCAGGCCCCTCTCGGGTGATACATGACTTCTTTATGGAGGGAGGCCACTCAATAATGTTACCTCATTTTCATGTATATTAGTCATTTGAATTTTGATGTGCTCTTTGATTACTAGTAGGCCTTAGGATATTTTTTGTATATTTAGAGTCTTGAGTCATCGTGGAGTTGGACCAGCCTCCCCGCTGATCCTTTCGCTTGTTACATTTATGACTGGATTTCTAGTCTTTGCCTTCTAAAAGGTGTAGAGTTATTATACGTGGTACACATACATCCACCGTTCATACTTGTGATTCTACAAGGATGATTACTGAACCTAGTCTTCAGAACACTGGGATCCCTTCGACTCCCATACCTACTATAGTTAATGGAACCCTTTCAAATCCTGCAACCTCAATGGTTGTAGTTAATGCAATAATGTTCAGTCCTTCCCTATGTCTTCTAGTCCTTTTTCTTATGGTATGCCGAACTTCACTTCGCATTTTTCAAAGTCCATCCTAGTTGTTGTCCCTAATGTTATCATTGAGCTTGGGGGTAGTACACCTCCCTACACTCCTTTTTCTTTTGGTGGTTCTCAAATCCCGTAAATGACTCCTCATATGGGAGGCATTCCATCTTTTAACCCTGTGTCCAACCCTCTTGCCTTTGGGTGGAGCAACCAACCTGGTGGAAAAGCTTCGACTCAACTTTCTTCCTACAACCCTACCTTCTCGGTGCATATTATAACCAATACATTTGGCATGACTAATACACTTGTATCCTCCATAATTCCACCCAGAGGAGGTCAATTTCATGCTTTGGAAAACCCCCAACCCAGATCCAATCTAGGTGGGGGAAATTTCTATAACCCTCAACAGAACATTCCTACTCGAATGATGCCCAACCCACCTTTTATGAATCATCCTAGAGGAGGGCCTTATAATGTTGGGTAGGCCCATGGTTCTTACTAGAACCCTGGATGTCCTGTAATTCCTCAAACACAATACTTACCAGGAGCCTGGGGCCAGATGTCACAACCCTCTCTCCATTTTTTGGCCATGCTTAATCTGCCATATTTTTCTAAGTTAATGAATGACCAAGTGAGTCATGATCCTACATGACCCCTCATCCCCACTAAACTTCTTTCAAACATCCCAAAGTTTGAAGGTAATAATGGAGAGGATCCTGGTGATCATGTCACTACCTTTCACCTTTGGTGCTCATCGAATTCCCTTAATGACAATTCTGTTCGATTAAGATTATTTATACACACCCTCATCAGAGTTGCTACAAAATGGTATATTGAGCTACTAGAGGGTCATATGGGGTGTTTAGTCAGTTGGTTTTGGTATTCCTTAACCACTTCCAGTTGCCCATTCGTTATGATGTTGGCCTATAATTATTGTCAACTTTATGCCAGGATACCACCACTCATATCTCGGACCATATCTAGGAGTGGCGTAGATGGAAGAGGTTGATTAACACCACTATACCCCCAAACTTTATTTTAGAATGGATTCTTAAGTCTTTCCACACTCCTATCTCAAAGGATGTTGCTACTTTCGTGGTTACTAGAAGAAGCGATCTTTAGATCCCAGTAGTTAGATTTGATATATACTCAGTCTAGGATGTTATATCACCTTCTTCCTGATGCACCACGGTCAGCTTAAGACCCGACACAAAATCCCATACCTCATGACGATGGCATAGTATATACCGCCAATGTAAATTCTGCATACTTGGTGACAAGTCATATGAAATAATTATCTCTAAACCAGTCTACAGGATGACTAGGTTCATCTGTGTCTTCCAACCCCACTCAATCGATGGATTTACACTCTGTGCAATCGTCGGCCAACGCAAATGGTAACCAACAACCAGGAGGGAATAAGAAAAAAGGACGTAATAACCATAAGGGTGGGAAGAATGGTAATAAACCCAAGGACAATGGTAATAATGAGAAGACAGGTAATAATGATGGAGAGGGAAAATGAGAAAGATGTAAGGTGAAGTTTCCCTGTAAGCTTTGCACAGATGATCACCTTACCCATTTATGCCCCAAAGTTGTAGAAGTTGAAAGGTTGTTATCTCAATCGCCTGTCGTGATGATGAATCCATTCCCACATAATAAACACCTAGCCTCGAGCTCCTCAAACATTGGAAATGCGGTTGGTGGGAGTCAAAAACAACAATTGCAAGATGGTGACCATTTATGTATCAATATGGTCGATGTGAAAGTTAATGTAACCACTCAATCTCAATATTATATCTCTTCACAAGCTATTCATAGTCTAGAATCTCCTCCTCCTCCTCTGGAGATGACTTTACATATTGAAAAACAAGAGCCACCACCTCGTATTACAAAAGGAGTACTCAAGCACTCTACCCATAATCTAAATGCTAGAGTCACCCATAACTACTATATTTTTCAGGACCTAGGCCAAACCCCTTGTGCGATGTCAACTTTAGAGGTACTCTGGACGTGTCCTTGATAGAGGAATACCTTAATATCTTATTTAGGAGCTCTACAACCCAGTGGCTCAAAATATATCAAGTTTTACGTCACAGATGTGAAGCCTCACTTGCCTTACCATGTGGCTTTCCAAATCCATGTGGATTACTCAAATTATACCATCAAACGTGTGGTTGTTGATGAAGGCACTACTACGTGTGTGATGTCCCTGATCTATTGGAAATCTCTTAGTTCTATGACTCTCTCCAAGTCCTCGAACATGTTGAATTGTTTTGATGATGATTCCTTCTACCCTCATGGTATTCTCCCTGCCTTTCCAGTCTAGTTAGGTGGGAAGATGGTAGAGGTGGAGGTAGAGGTAGTTGATGTGCCTCTTGATTATAACCTATTACTAGGTCACAATTGGACCTATGCTATGGTCGTTTTTGTATCGTCCATCTTTCGTACTATTTGTTTTCCTCGTGAAGGGAAGATCATGACGATCGACCAGTTATCCTTTGTGCACTCTAGTCCTAATGATTTTATTGGACCGTCGATCCTTGTGATTGACAATTCTTAGCCAACAACTGAGAATATTGGTGTTGGAATGTATTCTTCCCTTATGGGTAATTTTGAATTCCCAACACCGCGTCACCACGTTTACGCTATATCCAGTAGGCCTGTTTTGACAGGGAGGTCCATTTCTTTCTGCACTTTGTATTTTAGCAATTCTTGGACCCTACCTTACTTGACTGCATCTTGTGAGGGTCAACCACATACTGCCATTATATCACCAACCTCTGTTAGTCATTTTGGAGATGGGTCGAAAACCTCTGTTAGTTACGTTGAAGACCAACAAAAATCCACTTCAAGTCATGCTAGAGGCACAGGTCTAGTCATCGCTACTCACACTGCACATACATCACTAACCTATTCTAATCATGTTGGGGATTCATCACCAACATCTTTCAGTCATGTTGGAGATTTGCTACTAGCCTCTACAAGTCACATTGGGAACATGTCACCAGCCACTGTAAGTCGTGCTAGGGGCATTCATACAATTTAGAAGCCTAGACATGTAAGACATAAGCCCAAGTTTCTTTGTATGCTTTGCAGAGGATATCAACTTACTCATTTGTGACTTTCTACTGTTGTGGTACAAGAAGTGTGGTCCTTTCCTGGTGGCCCTTTGGGTTCTGAGTCATCTTTGGTTTCCCAACCTTATTTGGTTGATACAGCAGTCATGTCGATGCAATATTTTGTTGACACCCCTCTTCCTTTAGGGGCTAATGCATCCCCTGACCTTGTTGTCTCACATCCTATTCAACCAACGGTCATGTCGATGCAATCTTCAACTGACACCACTTCTATTTTTTTGGGTGATGCATCTCTTAACCTTGTTGTCTCTCATCCTAGTCAACCAATGGTTGAAGAGGTGGTTGTGATGATGCAATCTTCGACCGATCCCACTCTTCTCTTGGAGAGTGACAAACCTAAGGAAGTGACATTTCTGATGCAATCTTTCGTCAATCCCACTCTTATTTTGGAGGGTGATGCATCCTTCAACCATATCCTTAGCATTTCTAGTTCTGTACCTTCTTCACTAGGAATCATTCCACTCTCTTCGAGTATGCTCCCTCCAAGTCTTATGGTGGTTTCCTTTGATTGGAATGATCATGTAGAGCCTAGACTTCCTTCTTCTACACCCTTATAGATAAGGGGAATTATTTGATATATTGTAGATAAGGTAACCTATGCAAGTATTTTATCCTCCTCGACATGGAAAGCTTTTGGTTTTCCCAAGCTTGTATCATCTCTTCATAAGTTGTTGAACTTTCACAAAAGTCCTGCATGGGAGCCTTGGCCTCACCCATTACATGATGCTTAGAACAAAATCTATGAGTCTTAGTTAATCTCTTTTCCAACTCGTCTTTAAAAAGAAAAAAATATTGTCGAGTGATTTTTCCCTTTCACACTCCTTAAATTGGACTTGAAAGGTCATGAGTCTTAGTTAAGATTTTTTCTGACTTGTTATCAAAAAGTGAAAATATGGCCAAGTGAACTTGTATTTTTCACACTCGTAAATTGGTTTTGAAAAGACATCTATTTGGCACAAGTTTAGCCCTTTTTTACACCAAGTAGACTAAAATACATAAAAAATGACATTTTTTGGCGTTAAGTTGTGATTGCATCTCATGCCCTTGCTTGTAGTATTGATCCTATAGTCGGTTCTCACTTTGCGTTATAAACCATTTCCCTCGGTAGTTTTGCATCCTCGACCAAGTAGATCCATTTTTATATCCTTCACAATTTGACATCCTATACCTAGGAGGGAAAATTCCCCTGAGTGTTCATCTCCTGCATGCATTCCCCTGCATTAAGCATAGGTATGTTCCACTGCTAGAACTATTTTTGCTGACTTGCAATAATAATTTCCTCCTCTGTATCGATGCATTCATTTGTATGTTAAAAAAAAAAAAAGAGGGGTGGGAAGGGAGTATTATCTTATATTGGCAACAGTCATGTCGACTTTGAATATAGAACAAAGTTATTGAGTCCATTCATCGTCATAATTTTTGGATTAACATGGCCTTAGGAAGATGAGCTCGTTACAGAGTCTTCTCTACTGAATGGTTACTCTTCCAGTCCCTATAGAAAATTTCATAGATGCCTCCTTCATATTATGGTTTCATCATTGGGTCTATGTTGTAGGAGTCCTCCATATGTCTCATGCTCTTGTTCGAAGGAATTTTATCAACCTGTGTCGGCCACACCTCATAACTCTTGACTTTGCATGTCAGACATACCCTTAGTTTGTCTCAGAATCACATGGTATTATATTCCTATCAGGCACCCTGGCCCTAATTTCATCATTGGTAGGTAACCTTGAACCCAACAGCTGACATTTCATCATTGGTCATTGACTGGGTGGTTTCCCTTATGTTTGACAATAAGACATCTATGCAAACATTGGAATTCGTTCTGTGTCTTGTATTTCATTATCCTCATTGGTGGTATACTCTCCTTTGTCAACAGTTTTCATCATTGGCTGCTATTCATAGGTTCGTTTTCATGTACCGCTTTCATTTGACACACGCGAAATATGCATAGGGTTGTTGGTTCATGAACATGTCCTTCATCTGATTTCCACCAAATCACGAAGCTCCTTCTTTGTACCTCATGCTCACTGATGAGAGATTCCTTAATGCTCTCCTTTTAGTGGGTCTCTTTCCATCGACTTCAGCCCATTTATTCTGGAAATGGTACCTAGAGTCTTATGACTACCTTAAGGCTTGCATTCATCAGTGTCAGGCTCTCTCACCATCGATAGTTGGAAATACATCAATTTCTCCTGATCGATGGATTTTTTAGGTGTTTGAAATTGACTCCTTTATTCAAACTTGTAAGAATGTACTTGGTTCCTTGATACATACTTTCATTATCGATAGGTTGTCTTGCATTTTTTAATGGTATATATCAATGAATGGTAATCACATGATGTCTCATTGTATTCAACCTCAACTCCTTTATTCACATGATGTAGACTTGCACCCTTGGAGGATTGTGTAGAAGACTTGAAGACATCACTATGTGGCCACAACTTTCTTGAACCGTTGTTTACTTTCATTGGACCAGTACCTATATGAATTCAATGATCATGGGAGATCCAATTGTACTACATGGCATACATATATCTTTAGATTGGTTTTGATACTGGTTCTACTCGTCCTTGTTTGTGACTATTACAACTATTGGCATGTAACTGCATTTGCTTTTTCCTATTCATGGCGACAAACACTTGTTTAGTATATTTTCACATGGATCTGTAGTTTAATTTTATTGGCAACCATGTATGAAAAGTCAATGAAAAATGTAATGAGAATATATTTTGTCTAGTTGGTTCCCTGCCACTCCACTTCTGGGTTGCTTATAATGTATTTCGACCATCGCAGATACTCCTATGACCTCACACATTAGGGGGAATCTGTTACAACAAGATTTGCCTCACCCTATGCAATATTGAACAGAGGGCCTTATTCCATTTTCTTCTGCAAACTTATCTTCCCTGTTGATAAAATCCAGCGACAAAAATAAATAGTTTTCCACATGTACACACCTTGCACACTATACATCATGTGTATACATAGGATCCTCCACTACAACTCCCGTACATCAGGATTTGTGCCATAAAACGAAAATTAAAGGTTGTGTTTCCATGTCATGATAGGAGATCTATGATCCTTGGCCTTCCATATACTAGAAAAGTTCCAACTCAGCCCTTCAGTTCCATTTTTTAGGCTATAAAGAGGCCAATTATGAGCTATGGAAAAGGGAAAAGAATTCAAATTTGAGAGAAAAGTTACTCTAGAAGAATTATTTACTTCATATTGAGTCTGCATCCCTTTGTCCTTTAAGTCTGAACACAGTGTTCAGCCCCCAAGATCTTCCCTTATTTATTGAGAACCTCATTGTTTCTCTCTTGTGAGCTTGCCTTTGGTGGAGGATTGAAGTGGTGGAGTCCCAGCTGGAAGGAACTTAGTTTCTCGGTTTTGAAGTGTGCTGACATGAAAGTCTGTAACATTTTCACTGTTGGACATATTTTCATTGATGTCAATAGTCGATGTGATGATTTTTTGTTATGATGAATTATCATTGTGATTTACCATAGATGAGATTGTCATTGATTTCAACAGTATAGAAGTCAATAGAAGAAGAGAACAGTATGAAGATCAAATATCAGAAGAGAAAACATAGTACATAAGTGAATAAAGATCAAATATCAGAAGAAAGAGTGCATTTAACAATATATCAGTTAGTACAAGAAGCGAACAGTATGAAGAAATTCATGATTATTGTTGATCATGATAGGATCAACAATGTTCCTATGATAAAAGATCAAGAGGGTTAGCAAATGCAGATATCAAAGCTCGAAAGGGAAAGTGTAAGTTCAGAGTGAGAAGCCTTAGCAACAGTCTAATCAGAGTGAGAAGCCTTAGCAACAATTCAATCAATAAATTGACTGTGTTTATCGTATAATATTACGGGCATCATTCATATGGGTGACTGTGGGCTTCAGGAACGTTGGAGGATCATGATCGTTGGATTTGCAAGCTAGATCAACGACATGGATAGATTGTGGAGAATAGAAGGAGAATTAAATGACTCACTAGGTAGCTTATACTCTCTTAAGTATTTCCACATAACATTATTTAAGCATTATAGAGAATATAATCCTTCATTCTTGGTGTTTGAAGATTGTTGTGAATTTTGTAAACATTTCATTAAGTACCTTAAAATTGTTTTTGGTGATGAAGAGTGTATGAATGATGAAATCATAGAAGCCCTTTATGAATATTCATCCCAACAACAAATGATATCCACTCCTTTGGTTGAAGGTGAAGTTGATCAAGAAATTGTTGTTGAATGACATTTTCCTTCTCTTGAACTTGATGAAGACATTCAACAAGATTTTCGGCAAAACAAAGTGTTCCAAAGTTGTTTTTCTTCCCCTATGAATGATATGGTTGTTCAAATTCTAAGTGGCCTAGACATGGATGAGGATTCTAAAATTGCATCTATGGATATTTCAAGCAATGAACAAACAAATGAAATAGAGTTTCAAGAAAGAAACAAAACAGTGTATGCCACTTTCCAATCAAATATACAGAAAGATAATGAAGAAGCAATTGTTTTATTTGATTCATTTGAAAATCATGGTTTTGAAAATACATCCATGGGAAATCTAGACTGTAAAATGGTTCATGATGTTATTTTTTCACATTTACAAGAAGGTTATGAACATGAATTTATTTCCATTCATTCATTTTAAAGTCAAAATGTGAGTCCTCAAGCAAATTTCCATAAGTTTAATGAAACCAAATCATAATTGTTTGATGAACAAGAGGATGCACATAATATGGCTATCACATTTGTAGATGTTCAAGAATGTATGAATTTTTTTGTTAAGATGCATGGGAATGTAGACAAACCTATTGTTTCCATTTCATTAGAAAATGTTCTTAAAACTGAAGAAATAGAGTAAGAGCAACAAACACTTATGAAAGAGGCTTGTATTTCAGTTTTTTCTCATCAAGAAGAAATGACTTTTCATGTTTTTCAAGATCTCGTGGCCATCCTATTACAGTCTTCAGTGAAGGAGGAGTTTGTTTCATTCATAAGCTCAAGTTTTGGATTCAACTTGTGTTTTTAGCTACCATATTTTACATTGGTCTACCTGCTTAAGAAAGATGTGATCGGAGAAAAATTGGGAAGCCAATTGCTTAATTGGTTGCATTGGCACTTTAGGATCACTTGATTGAGTATTCATTTCAACAGTTTTAGAGTAGATATGATTATGAAAATAATATTGTTGGTCAAGAATTTTTCATTTTGGATTTCCAGTAGTGTGTACAGTCAGATTTTAGCGGTGTATTCAGTGTTCAATATCCAATTGAGAGCAGTGTGCATAATTTGGCTTTCAAAAGACACTAGTGATAGGTCTGAGTAGGGTACACATACATGTTTTGGAAGTAGCCAAATGGATCAGGCATGTGGTCTACTATTCTTTTCTACCTCATAGGGAGGATAGCATCCCCAATAGGAACCTATGTTATCACCTTCTAATTTGTATTAATTTTTCCCAAAGCGTCTTGTCCTTATGCTATTTTTCCACTCAAACTTTCAAATTTTTTTACCACCTCTGTCAAGCTCCCATCACCTAAATCCTTCACCCAACTGATCATCCAAAATATTCATGTTCTCCATAATTCAAAATTTTGACAAATATCCCAAACCTATACCTATCCTTAATGCTTATATAATTCTCTTAGTTCCATCACTTCATTCGTTTTTACCTTTATTTTCATATTTTCATTGAAAATAAAAAAAATTCATTTTATTAAGCACCCTTATGCTATCCACAAAGTCATGTGTAAAAGCCTCATATCCCCAAAGTCTCTAAAAATTTGGAAAAAATGTTTATTGTTAATGTAAATATTTTTATATTAAAATATGTATATTAATATTTAATCCAATATTTAATTTATGGGATCACGTCAAATCATATCATGGGCATGAATCTCAATTTATAATGTGGAAAATTCAAAGTTTGTACAAAGGGCACACATACATTTCGGGGATTGAAGTAATGAGGAGGTTAATTATGTGAAGGCAGACCGAGGAATACTACCATGGTTTATTTGGTGGACACACATATCGGGGATTGAAGTAACGAGGAGGTTAATTATGTGGAGGAATACTACCATGGTTTATTTGGTGGACAGGTGTTTTTACGTGGAGCACATTGGAGGTAAAATCAGTTTGAATTAAACCACTCTAGCCCAAGCCAAATGTAATAAATGCACCATTTATCATATGTTTTATGTGTTTTTATAGGAGTGCATTTCAACAACAATTATGGAATTTCTAATAAATGAGATTCCTCCTCACGGTGAAAAGGTTTTACAGTGGTAAGATTTAAATTTTACAAATCGAGGAGACTAATGTTTATTTCCATGGAAAATAATTAAATGAAAGATGCACATGAATGAAAACTTGGATAATTTTATAGAAGTAAAAGAAGAAGATAAAAGGTATTTTGCATTGGAAAAACATTACACAGTAAATTTTTTCCACTGTGAAATGGTAAATTGGAAAAACATTACACAGTGAATGTTTTTCATAGGGAAATGGTAAAAGTAAATGTGTTTACAATAAAAAGGTGAATTGGGCAAACAAGACATGGTCTTAAAAACCACGGGCATGAATTAAATTATGGAAATTTAATTCTACGGGATAAAATAATATTTGGGAATTATTTTTATTTCAAATA
>JASDQU011444375.1:19912-30203 GCA_032191745.1 Picea mariana
TGGAACTAATCCTCCACCACCACCCCCCACACCATATTTGGAATCTCTCAACATTCCTGATTTGAGTAAACTCACGAATGATCCTATATTACATGACCCCACATGGCCCAATATGCCTACCAAACTACCTTAAGATATTCCCAAATTTGAAGGAAAATCAGCGGAAGATCCCACCAACCAAGTCATGACCTTCCACTTATGGTTCTATTCAAACAACGTCATGGATGACTCCATTCGCTTAAGGTTATTTCAATGCACACTCATTGGTCCATCAACTAAATGGTATGTGGATGAAAAATTTGGGTCCCACGTGACTTTTGAATCCTTGGCCAAAGCCTTCTTAGCCTTCTTTCAACTACTAGTTCGTCATGACACTGGTCTAGAACTGCTCTCTGAGTGCGAACAAACCTCAACTACGCATATTGCAGACCACATTCGTGAATGGCGTCGACGACGTACTTTATGTAAAGCAGAAACCACCAAAGAACAACGTCTCGATTGGTTTCTAAAATCACTCGTCTCTATACTTGCCAAAGATGTGGCATCCACATTCCCCCAGTCTGAAGAAGAAGCCATCAACAAGGCTCAACAATTCGACCTCATTTATGCTCAGTCAGGTTATGTATACATAGTAATACCTGATGCACAAGGATCCATACCATTTGGCCACGACAAACTTGGGTTGTCTCATGCAATGGATGGGTTGATTGGTACCACAACACACCACAACCCATACATTCAACCACCACCTATGTATGGTACACCCCAATATCTGCTGATATATGGAGGACCATTTTATTACCCTCCCCCCCCTTACCAACAACCATATCTTGTTTCTCTCCCTCCACCCATGAGTGGACCCTTGCCGACACCCATCATGTGCCCAAATTTTCAACCAAGTTCAAGTTCCCCCTCTACCTCAGCATATAAATTGGGCACTAGTGAAAGTGTTTCACCTTCCTATGTGCCCTACGTATCATTGCCAGAAAACAATCTGTATTTTCCATTTCCTGGTCCTCCATAGCTGGTTGCTCCTCCACATGGAAAACCACATGCTGATGTTAAGTTTGTTCAACCCTCTCCCATTCAACAATTTCATACTTTTGAACAGTTGAATATGGAAAATCCGGCCCATCAGTCGAATAATTCCAAGAAGAAAGGAAAAAAAACAAAACAATAATAACCCAGGACCAGGGGGAAATAACCCCCAACAAACAACCTGCTGGGGGCAACCAGAATCAGGGTAACTAGAACCCCCAAGGGGATAATAACAACAAACTCCAAGGGAGGAACAATAACAACAACCTTCAGACGAAATTCCCTTGCGCTCTTTGCGGTGAGCATGGTCATTATAATCACCATTGCCCCCAAATTGCTGACTTCAAACATATGAAAGAATCCATGAACGCGGCATGTCCTCCAGCACTGCCTGCCCCTCAATAGGCCCCACAACAGTATTTGCAACAACCACCCCCGGCCGTGTTGCAAAACCCTATTCCACACCAAGGTGTGATGAATACCCAACATGAGGTACATCCTGCCCCACCACAAATGAGATAGTATCAAAACTCAGGGCCCATCCACACTGGAAATCCGATGGATCGTAATATCCTCCTCACTAGCGAAGACGAAATTCTTCTGCAAACACACGGTCATAAATACAACGCACCCTCTGAATCTACTCCCACCACTTCGGAAGTATCTCCTGCTATAGTCAGACAACCCTTGATGAGTCCATACCCTAACACTGAACCCCCCATTCATATCCCTTGCATTCTATTACGACATAATGTCAACAAACCTTAGGATAGGGTAACACATAATTACAGTCTGGTCGATGAATTTGTGCAATCCCCTGCAGCCATGTCTATATTGGAGGTCCTCCAAACTTGCCCAAATCAATGAAAATCCTTACTTTCCACCTTGGGGTCAGTCAACCCAACTGATACTAGACTCATCACATTTGATCTAGATAGTGGGGAACCTCGTCTCCCCGCTTTGGTAGCTTTCTAGAGACCAGTCAAGATTCAAAACATCATGTTTCATCGATGTATCATTGATGAAGGTGAATCCACATGCATCATGTCCAAAACTGTATGGGAGAAACTTGGCTCCCCTGAGCTAGTACCATTTTCCATCACTTTAAGAGCTTATGATGGTCGACCATCCTCCCCTTTAGGGATTTTTCAAAATTTCCCCATTGAACTCGGGGGAAAACCATCCTTATCGACATTAAGGTTATCGACGCCCCGCTCAATTACAACATATTGTTTGGACGTAGCTACATGTACACTATGAAGGTAGTGGCCTCTTCTGTATTTCGAACGATGATGTTCCCCCACAACATGAAAATCATCACCATCGACCAAGTTTAACATTACAAGCCTAACCACTCTGCCAACATCGATAACATCCTACCTCTTGTCCACACTAGTTTCGATGCTTATTCACTCATTGATATGCCCCCCAGAATTTTCAAAGACCCATCCTTGCTGGGGGCATACCAGGGAGCACCACCTCTCATTCACCCCTCAACACAAGTGTGTGTCGTATCTTCTGATGGAACTGACCCTAGAGACACCATTCCTCCCACTGAGGCTTCTCCACACCTTGACGTCCCACCAGTTGAAGAAAGTTTACCTCAGGGATTACTTGAGAACCCTACTACCCCACTTATCCCTAATTTGACCCTCCTCTAGGGGTAAATCCTAGTTTGGGAGACAATCCCCCAATCCATCACTCAAATCCCCTTCTTTTAGCCCCCACCAGGTGTACAAGCATTTCAGGTAGATGCAATGCTTACCTTTCCCAACATGGTGCTCGCCATCCCTGTATGGTATGTACACCCACCCGCAATGGTTCCTCAACCATCTCTCCCTCCTCAGTCGGAAGGAATCCTGATGTAGATTCCAGTACTAACTCTAGCCACGCCACCCCCACCCCCAATTTCCAGCACCGCTGCCATAGCTGGGGGAAGACAGAAGAAGAAAGAGCCCACCACTCCACTTCCTCCCCGATTTCAACCTCCTTACACACTCTGCGAAAGAGAGGGACACCCCACTAATAGATGTCCTTCTCTTCTTGAATTACACAATCTGATTCAACTCCCTCGAGCAACCACATTGCTCACCACTTCACCAAGCACATCTAGTACTACCACAACATCCCCCACTACAAGCAGTAAAGGGATGCGAACCAAATTTGCTTGCACCATATTTTCAGAATATGGCCATTTCACTAATCATTGCACAGTTCTACCTCAATTTCGCTAGACACTAATGATAGTACACCAAACCTTTTAGAAAGAGACCTCTCCACCACCACTTTCAGGTACTGATGTCACCGACATCCATTATGTATCTATCTCAGTCCCCAAATGAATGAGATGCCCTTGCTCTCTTTGTGACTCACCTGCTATTTTCACATACCAGCGTCCTTTGATCATTGAATACATGCATCGTCAAGTAACCCTTATTAAAAATCATTCGATCACCTCACCTCATATGATGCAAGTGACTCGCCCTACCCCTTCTCCAGATACTTTTCACATCACCTCCCTTGAACCTGAGTCACTTCCCACCCCTCCATGGTTCATGGATAGACTATATGAGGATATTCCCCCAAATCCTTTCAATTCTCTGGTTCATTTCCCACATGAAATCTTACCCACTAACATAGTTTATCCCCCATAGTGTCTGGACATTTGGTTTATTTCAAGCCAGCTGTAACAATATACTTGTGACATCCCCAATACATCTTCATCACTTGAAGACAATCACACGGTGACAGTCACCCATGTTACCCCCCTAGATCCCCTATATTATCGCATTTTACACTACAATGAAGATATCCTAGAGGAACTCAATACCCCCGATTGCCCATGGAATGCACTCCATCACAAAGCGCTTTTTCTCTCACATGAAGCCTTTGACCCTCCTAGCCAAGCCTCCATATGTGCAATCGAAACCAAGGATTTTATTCCACCTGGGCATATGGACTGGTTCAATAACCCTATCCTTGCCCTAGATGCTTTTGAAGAAGGCAACATGGCCAACATTTCCCCCACTGTCAAAATCAACATTTCCATCAAACAAGGAATCATAGAGGAAATCACCATTGGCGCCACATGCTCCCCTAAAGAACTCATAGCTTACGAAGCTTTCTTTCAGGAATACTGGGATATTTTTTCCTGGTCATATACAAAGATGCCTGGCCTCGATCCTTCTATAGTCGAACATCACATCGACACATGGCCAAATATCACCCCAGTTCGTCAAAAGCAACACCCACTTCACCCATCCAAATCTGCGGCTATCAAAGCCGAAATTGACAAGTTACACGCTGCAAGGTTCATATACCCCATCATGTATACCTCATGGTTTTCCAACCTCATCCCCGTTAACAAAAAACATGGCACTATTCGCGTCTGCACCGAATTTCGCTATCTCAACCATGCTTGTCCCAAAGACAACTTCCCAACCCCTCTCATGTTCAAAATCATCAAATAACTATTGTATGTTCCTTATCTTCAGATATTATTCACGTCGGGTATTTGGTTTTCATGTGTGCAGGTACTTGGTCATCACAAGCACAACAACCCCTTCAGGTATATGTTCGACATTGGCATGTAATCATTCCCTTTGAATATCAATTGCATCCCCTAGTCACACCATCTGACATTCACCTTTAGGGTCCCTACATCCAGCTCTACAGTACTGTCACCTCCACTGCATTTTGGTACTGTCACTTGGTAGCACTCTCCCCCACATGAGTTGTCCCATTCATAGTTCCCCTTGGTACTTTGACACTCATGCTGCTTTCACCCCCTAGGGATGGGAGTCTCGATAGTCTTATGCATTTTTGAGAATAGGCTACATACTCCTTCTCATCATTTTTCTATCTTTCCCAATGGACTCCTAGGTTATCTCATCTCTGTTCTATTTGTTGCACCTCCACAGTATCATTAACCCTCCATTTCATCCACCATCAGTTTTCCCCTCTATAGATTATCCTCCATTCATTTACCTCATACAGAAACCCACCAATGGGCCCCCCTCCCTCCACCAGTTCTTCATGCAACTTGCGCCCTCACAGGCCAAGCCAACTTGCACAGGGGCACCCATTTCTATATTTGTATGCTCATCCCAAATTATTCTCTATTTATTTGGTAATTGTAAAAAGACTTTGTTTCCAACATTTACTTAGCTTTTTGTTGTCACCCTTAACAACCTTCTTTTTCTGGAAACACAACCCATGTCACCCTTGGTTGGGGCATCCACTCTCCTTTACTCATTCTGACATCGTTCACAAACCCCGAGTATCCCATAGTCCATGTACCCCTGATCTCTAAGTTTGTCCACTTTGTCACACCTCTGGCACAATTTAACCCCATGTCTAGTCATCCCCTTAACACTAGATACAGTTTTACGGTTGCTGCCAATCATCCTTCAAACCATACCCCTAACCAAGGGAAATCTTGAGTCTTACCAAATCTTGACTTCGTTCATGTTCCCTACAGTTCTTGATCTTATCTCGTGGATTTCATGAAGCCCTTTGCTTCTTGGAGTCACGTCTCCCTTTTTGTTGACATCAACATAGTTTCCAGAAGGGCGACAATATCTTGACTCATTACCTTTACAATGAGGAGTCTTGGATGACACAGAGAGAACCATCATTTCTCTCTGATTCCGTTGACCCCCATAACATTCGAATTCAGTAAAATATCATGTTACAGTGGGTCTTACTATGTGACTATTGCAGTTTTTTTATATACCAGTCGAAGACCTCTAAGTTTGTTAGGCCATCAATGCCTACGAGTCATTGATAATTATTATAGGTGTCCTTGCCTCTTTTCAGAGTATGTTCACCATCAAAATTGTCATCTTCCATTATCAAACCGCCCCGAAGGGCACTGTAGTTATATACATCAACATACAACCTCAGTTACTGTCTTACATTTTGAGTTACATGAAACGAGCATGGGGCATGCCCGCCTCGTTTGTATACAAATTTTCTTTTCTCTCCCTAGAGAAAGATTTGAGTCCCACAGTTTCCCCTCTCCCTCCGACAGATCATCTTGCAGTTCCTATCAACACTCTTCCTTGCAATGGTACTCTCAGTAGAAGAAACATTGATGTATTTCGGCTATACGTATGCTCCTAACCTCACACATCAGGGGGCATCTGTTAGCACTGAAATTTCATCCACAACATTGCACACAAATGGTTAAAGAAATATAATAATTCCAAAAAACCATAAGTTCACTTGCAACACCAAAAATCCATTTTGAAGAGGCAAAAACTATACAATTGGGCAAAAATTGACATGCGCTAACTCACTAAAGGAAGCGTGCGGGCCAAAGAAGCTCGTAGAGCGCACAATGCGCCATATGTGCTACTGTGTATGAGAAAATCCAGGCACTGATGTGAATGACACATTTATGTTTCTTGTTGGCCCCTCAACCACTTATAGACCATCTCCCAATTGGATTTGACCCTTAGATCTGAGCTGAATTTGAATGGGGGGCTGGTCAAGGACCAAAGGGTGCCCTAAAGGGTCCCTTATTCACACTAAGAACTAGTTGAATATTTCCTTGAAGACATGCTATAAATGGAGGCCAAGGGTGGACTAATAATTTAATATTTTCATAGTATTGTTATGCTACCTCAATCCTCCCTTGAGAATCCTCTTTTCTCCTTGGAGCATTCTAGCAACATTCCAATAGGCCATTCCACTCACCTCTTGAGGGAATAGGCATTGATTTATTCATCATTTGCTTTTTTTTCTACCATTGTAAGAAGATCTCTTCAAGAGCCCTCCCAAGGAGGAAGAGGGGACTCATAAGTCCTCCTTTCTCTATGGTGTTTTTCCAATTAATATAGTTATCCATTTGTGGCATAATATTGGTCATTGGTTGATTGTTTTTGGTTCAAAGTTTCTTATGCATTCTAGTTTTATTTTCTTAGTTGTTTTTAGTTTGTTTACTTGTTTATTTCATGTGCTTGGATTTTTTAACTCGTGCACTAACTTCTGTCTTGTCTAGCAGGCCCAACTAGAAATGAAATTGCCCTCGTTTTTCTCACCCAAGTGACGAAACATACACAAAACCAATGCCACTGTCGCTACCACCAAAGTCCGGCCAAGCGAACCAGAAGAACTAGAGGAAGGGGAGCACCTCTTTCACTCACATATGTGGGTCAAGGGGGCTCCGATTCATTTCATTGTCGACATTGGTAGTCAAAAGAACCTAATTTCAATAGATGTTGTCAAGCGGATAGACCCGCCAATGATGCCACACCTGCAAACCTACACCATCGGCTGGCTTCGCCAAAGAAGAGATTTGCGTGTCAGCCAAAAATGTCATCTGCCCTATGACATCAAGCCTTTAAAATATGAAGTACTATGTGATATTTCTCCCCTTGAAGTTTGTGATGTTATTTTAGGGAAACTATATTTGTGGAAGCATCATGTTGTGTATGAGTCTAGACCCCATAGTGTTATTATTACTTTGGGTAGACAATTGTACAGGATCCCAGAGGTAATTCCGCCTACTTCTATTTCTTTAATCTTTGCTAAGCAATGCAGTAAGGTCATTTCACAGACTGGGAAGTTCATATTCTTTGTGATCTGTGCTCACAACAATCAGAAGGTCGCCACCACATTTGTGGCCTCTAAACAACGCCTCTCTTTGTAGCAACAACAAGTGGACGGGATCACAGAAGAATAAAGAGACATCTTCTCCTCACCTATAGGGGTACCGACACACTGCCAAGTCAAAAATCCAATTGATTTGACCCTCGACACACCTCTACCTAATGGACCAGTCTATCAGTGCTCGTTGATGGAGAATGATGAAATCAGGCATCGGATTCAGGAGCTTCTTCAAAAGGGGCACATCAGACCCAACTCCTCCCCTTGTGGAAGCTCGATTGTACTAGTGCAAAATAAGGACAGGAATTGGGGACTCTTCATTGATTACAAATCCTTAAACAAAATCATAGTCAGGAACCGCTACCCCATTCCTAGGATTGATGACCTTCTTGACCAACTCAAGGGGGCCAAATTCTTCAGCAAGATTGACCTAAAGTCTGGCTACCACCAGGTTCCCATCAAACTAACTAATGTATGGAACACAACCTTCAAGTCTAAAGAAGGTATCTACGAATGGCTAGTCATGCCCTTTGTCTTAACAAATGCACCAACCACTTTCATGAGATTGATGGATGATGTATTGAGACCTTTCACCAACTCATTTTTGGTATTATATTTGGATGACATCCTCATCTTCAGTAGAACATGGGAGGAGCACATGCGGCATATTCAACAGGTTTTGAGCACTCTGCGACAACACAAGCTTTATTCTAACTTGGAAATATTCTCTTTTAGCATAAACATGGTCCAATATTTGGGATACATTGTTGATGAGCATGGGGTACATGTTGATCCAGCTAATATCCAAGTCATCCGTGACTGGACATCCCCAACCACACTGACCGAGCTTCAGAGTTTTTTGGGACTAGCCAACTTCTACTGATGGTTCATGTTGGGATTCTCCCATATTGCATGGGCCCTCAGCCAGGTAACCAAGGGAGGTGGTAGGGCCAAGTTCATGTGGGGGAAGGAGTAGAAATAAGCATTTGATGATATGAATCATCGCTTGTGCTCAACTCCAGTACTCTCCTTGCCCGATCTGCAACAACCATTTGAGATCGAGACCGATGCATCTGACTATGCTATGGGTGTAATTCTCACTCAACACGCGCATTCGGTGGCATACCATAGTGATAAACTCTCTGATACTGTCTGGAAATACCCCACCTATGACAAGGAAATGTATTCCATTGTACAAGCTTGTTGTCAATGGAAACATTACATTCTGGGGAAAGAGAAATTCATACACACTGATCACAAGCCTCTGCAGTTCATACAAACACAAGGGAAATTGCACAATGACCGTCATCAGAAGTGGTCCACCTATCTGCAACAGTTCCATATAAACATCAAGTATAAGACATGTATCTCCAATCATGTTGCTGACTTCCTCAGTCGACTTTCTGTGGCTGTACTTACCACTGTGCTCCATTCCTATGGACATGAAGCATCTGAGTGGCCCCAAATTTATTAACAAGATCCAGACTTCACCACCACCTATTAGCTCTTGGGTATATGCGTAACTGTCAATGATTTTCACATTTAGGACAAACTCTTATGCCACCTGGGCCATCTCTTTGTTCCTACAAGCAAGCGTGCAAAGATGATTTGGGAAGCCCACTATAGTCAGGTGGCAGGACCTTTTGGTGGAGAGAAAACTGTGGCCTTTCTTCAAAAACATTTTTATTGGCCAAAACTTCGACATGACCTCAGCAAGTATATTAGATCTTGCATTGCCTGTGCCATTGCCAAACCAACCATCAAGAAGCAAGGCTTATACACCCCTCTTCCTATTCTCGAGAAGCCTTGGGAATCCATCTCAATGGATTAAATGTTTGCCTTGCCATCCACCAAGCAAGGAAATGACTGCGTGTTCATGGTCATTGATCTGTTTTCGAAGATGGCCATCCTCACAGCCTGTAAGAAGAATGTCACTACAAAAAATATTGCCAAGCTCTTCTTCGAATGAGTGTGGGTCCACTTTGGGATACCATAGACCATCATCTTCGACTGAGACATCAGGTTCCTCAACACCTTTTGGTCGAGTCTCTGGTCTCTGTTGGACACCAAGCTCACCAAATCCACTACTTTCCACCCCCAAACCGATGGCCAAACAAAGGTCGTAAATTAAATGATTGTGCACATCCTGCGCATGTACAATTCTAAGCGTCCATGTACATGGGACGAGAGTCTCCCATATGTCCAACACAGTTACAATAGGTCTCTCCATAGTTCCACCTATCATATCCCATTTCAGGTGGGTCTGGGATTCCAACCCTTGGGACCCATTAATGTTTCATTTTCTCTTGCCACTGCATAGACATACTCTTCCCCTGATCATTCTGTGATCGACAAAGCCACTAGATTCATTGAGCGAATTCAACACATCAGCCAACAGGTCTAGAAGATTTTGTAGAAGTCCAATGCTAAGTATAAGCAATGCCATGATAAACACATGGCACCACACCAATTTCAGGTTGGAAAAAAAATTCAGGTTACATCTGTAGAAGGAGTGTCTCAATGAGCCCCATTGGAAGCTTCACCCACTTCGTTATGGGACTAACACTATCACCAAGGCGATGGGTAACAATGATTTTGAGCTCAACACTCCACCCTTCCTTGGTCTGTATCCAATATTCAA
>JASDQU011444376.1:6237-23248 GCA_032191745.1 Picea mariana
AAAGGTTTCTTGGTATTGAGCCTTATTTTCTTCATTGAAACATCTCACCTTTCTGGATGATTAGGACTCTTATGCTTACCACAACTGAACTTGATTTCAGTTTCTTTCTACTCATTGCCTGAGGTTTTTCATGAGTGTTTGTATTATTTCTCTTTTGCATCTTTGAGTTCTTGATTGAACATGTTATCCCCTACTTGTTGTCTTTCATTTCTCATCACTTTGAGTGTACTTTGTTTGATTGATTTTTTTCTTCGTAGTTCTCTGTATCAAGCATAGATATCAACAAAGAAATTTTGCATTCATTAGGAAGTTTCTTTTGGTTTATGTTTGTAAAAAGAGATAGTTTTGCATGTGCATTTCAATTTTCAGAAACATTTGCTTGGTAGTTTGGGATAGTATTGATCATAAAAATTGAAAGTTGCATCATTTGGAGTGTTTTCTTGTGTTAAGAAAAATAGAACTCTTTTCCTTCCCCTACATGGAATTTATCGAAAGAAAGAACTAGATACCATTATTTTGCATTCTTTTGGAGTCGAGTCTCTCTCACATCATGAGTTTCATTTTTGTGAACCCTTTGAGTTAAAATCCATTTAAAATCAACCATGCGCTAATAAAACCAACTAGATCATTTTTTTGGTTTTAGCACACCAACAATAGCATGGGATTAGGGTATTTGGACTAGGAAAAGTGAGTAAATTGTTCAAGACTACTAAACAGACTGTAGATCACTAAAGAGCATATAAATCCAACTTTCATATAAGCATAGCTAGGAACCCCCTCTCACACAGAGGTTAAAAAAGCGATCACATGTGGTAGAGAAGTCGATATTACCCCTCCAAAACTTAACCATTTGTAGCAGAAAGATCATATATTGGGGGTTATTCTTGAGAAATCACTAGTTTCATTTAGTATCAGTGCTTCATGAACTCCAAATTAGTTCAGGGTCCTTTGGAGTCCTACCAGTCCACTTTTCTTTAGTTCTCTTGAAGAGATTCAGACTTTGATATCTTGCCCATATGTTCGGTCCCGACTGTTGACTATACCCGCCCAGAGGATGAATTCGATTTGGTAACCTTAGTGGCCTTTCCTGTGTACCTAAAGAGGTGATTGTGGGGGGATTCCCAAGGTACATGGGGTATATGTTGTATCACACTCTCAGTACCCTTAGAGGGTGATCTCGTGAAAGCGAGGGTTGCTTGCACTGAGAAGGGATATTATGTGGAGGTCGGGGTAATTGCTTATCATTTCGTTGCTGGCGGTTTGATATCTCATCTTTGGAAGATCATTGAGCTTACTGTTTCTTGGTTGATTGATTTTAGTTTTTGTAGGAGTTTGTTTCTTTGACTTTCATAGTCGGCCTTAGGATCGAATATTTCATAGTATGGAACCTGACACTCAGGAACCTCAACATAATATTTCTTATGAAGCTATGATCATGGATCACACTTCTGAAACTGAGGGCATCGCTCTTGAGAGTGGCGATCAGGTTGAAGAACTAGATCCAACCTTCATGGAAAGCTTTGCATCTTTTGTGAATCCTTCACTTACTGAGACACTTGGCGAACCACTCTTTGATCCACCATCCAAGAGATAAATTGATTATTATTCTTCATATCAATTACTGCCTGGTTCCACCACTACACCATATTTTGGCAAGAACCCATCATCATTTAGTTTTACTGAAGGAATTGGGAATTCATCTCGTTGACCTAGGTAACCTCGACTCAACCACTTGCACATTAATCTCCTTTTGCACATGAGTCTGGTAATATTCCTACTTCACTATTTCCACACATGCACACACCAAGTGCGTTACTTGGTCGTTCCTGTTAGAACTAAGTAAATTGCCTAGGCTAAGGGGAGAACTTACAAAGGTAACTAGAAAACCACTATAGAACTAAAAATAGCCTTTTTAGTTCAGAGAGGGATCTCTCTTGTCACTTGGTCTCTTGGAAGATGGATCTTCTAAGAAGGTTTAATGGCTAGGTTTTGATTTCATGAAAATATTTATGAGGTTTGTTAGCAAGAAGAAAAGGAACCTGTTGGGAAATGGAGTCAACTCTGAAAACAATTGAAACAATGTTTGGTAGGTAGAGTTCTCAAGGAAGCAAATGCAAGATAGGTGATGAAATTTAAATCTTTTAATTTGTTGTAATAAGATGGAAGATAGAGGAAAACATATAACATCAATCATAGCACCGTAAGAGATGAATTATGATGAGTTAAGAAAGAAAATCAAAATCAAAATTTCTTAGATATAAAGAACGATTTAGATGAATTTCAAACCCATTAACATCAAATTTTAAACATATGAAAGGTTGCAGATTAAGAGATAGCAAACTAGAAAAACATACATGAAAGGAAGCACATACTCCAGGTCATCACCACATGAATCTTTGGTATGAAAAAACTCTGGACATCTCCACTTGTATTCATTCAAATTCAAAAATCGTTACTATGATCAATACAATTTGTCCTTTGTGCTTTTTCCAACCTCGAATACATAAAAAACTACCATATTTATACAATAATTTGATTCCATTCAGTTTGAACTGATTACACTAAAAATAGAAAATTTCAGTTCAAAAAATCTGGGATTTGTGGATATTTTTGTAGTTTGGTCCTTTATCTTCGTCCTTTGACTTCAATTATATCTTCATTTGATTTGTTTCCTTTTGGTTGACACCTGGAAACCATTTACTCGGTCCTGGGAAATTACATTTGGTCTTACCCAATTTGACTATTTCCTTCCATTGCAATTCAAAAGGAATCTCATAATATGTCATTTCCTTCATTAAAATTTCCAAGTCAATACAAGTGGCATAAGGCATGACAGGTATACCAAGTTTGACTGTCTTAAACTAATTTAAAATTTCAAAATCTATACTCAGTTTATCAACTAAGGTAGCCCCTTTCAAACCCTCCTCCACGGTTTCAGATTTTGAGTGGTCCATCCTTGATTGAGTCAAGAGTGCATTATATTCTTCTTGATCCTGCAACTTACCTTTACCATCCTAGAATTATGGAAGGCCCTTTATGAACAATTCTTCAAATAAATTCTTGAAATTTTGCACCCTTTGTTCCATCTGTATTACTTTATTTAAAATTGATTTCAAAAGATCATGTTTTACAATAATCCTTCTGGCCCAGATAATCAATGCAGTCCTATCTTTTACCCCAATGGTTTGAAGATATACAGGAGGAACTAAATTGAGAAGATTAATGGCATTTTGTGCTCATTCAGATGGATTTTTGGATAAAGTCTCATTAACAACAGTGCATCTATGCACGGATATGATTGCAATATTATATTCATCACTTAAAAAATTCAAAAATGATCTAAAATTTTCATCCTCAATAGCTATAGAATCCCATATGATATGTTTAGCTCCTTGCAACAGACCTTTACCTCTCAATCTTGAATTAAATTTATTAATATTCTCATGCAAGACTACCTTTTCCTTTCTAACTTGGGATATCTTTTCATCCTTTGTGCGCACTTCCTGCTTCAATTTCTCCATGTTTTCCTTTAACCATTTGATATCTCCCTCTTTCAAACTTACTTGTGACATAGCCTAAACAATGTCTTCAGTGGTTGATCCAATTCTTGAGACCATTCCATCTTTTCCTTTTCCAACTGCAAAAGCTTAGCCTTATAATCTAGTGCTTCTTTTCAAAATGTTTATTTTTCCTGCTCTAAAGCTACCAATTATGTTGTCTATGGGTGTTTTGTAGCAGGCAACTTCGACTTTTTATTCAAACTCTAAATTGTTTTATCTTTTTCATCCAATAAAGACTTCACACCTTGAGAGCCTTCAAACTCAATCCTTTTAATTTGAGTTTGAAAAGCTTTGTTGGCTACTTTTTCCTGTCTTAGTTGTCCTTCTAATTTTGCAGCTAAGGATGTCATCTTTGAAGTTTTCAAATTTAAACTCAAATAATTAGAATACAACAAATCATTGGTCTGCTTGTGGAATTTCACTTTGTCAGGGGCACTTATATTGTCATATTTAATTTTAATCTAAGACACTTTATATTCCTCTGCAACTGTAATATTAAAAGTTTTACTTTCAATATCCCTCACAACAAACAAGGAAGCTTTTTGTTGAGAATTTTTTTCCACTTCAGGAAAAAAATCACGTATTTCACAAAAAGCCACATTTCTCTTTTCGACATATTATTTTTCTAGGTCTTCTCTGGACTAATAGGTTGTATTAGGTGCTTTATAAAAATAATATTTTTGACTGTGAAAGGCTCTTGAGCTACCTTCAATTTCAAGCTTAATTCTTTCCTCAATTTCTATAATATTGGTACCACTTTCCACAGTGTTCAAATTCACTTGATCTCTAGGTCCTTCATCTTCCAAATCTACAATCTTCTTTGGCTGAATAATTTTCATTTTCTTTTTAGAAGTTTGTTCAATATCAATATCCATAGCCTCTGAAATGTTTCTTTTGTTGTGCACACTAGCCTTAGGAATTTTAATCACTAACTTTTGAGGATCTTGTTGTGTTTGTACTGTTGCAATGGTGCTTCCACATCAATACACACTTCCATATTAACTAGTTTATTCAAGCCTTCAACATTCTCATGTTCATAAGGTGCATTTTTATTCATCTGCCCTCTCTTGGATATAATCTGGCATGGATCATATTTTTTTCCTTATATTTATGAAGAACCAAAATCTTTGATTTTTTCCTTAACCTGTGATAAACATGATCTGTACTTAACAATGAAAGGAACAATAACAAAGGGGAATTTAGTGTTAGAGGCTTTGTGCAATTTGATGAAGTTCCCTGTCTCAGAAATGATTCTCTGCCTGATGAACTCAAGAGAAAAAATCATGGGAGCTAGGAAAACAGGTAACAATTAAGGAGACGGTTTCCACGGGGGAAAACCCAGGGTTCAATTCTTAACAACGCGCCAAAACAACCCTGACTACCGGCCCTTTCGGCAACACCTGCGAAGCAAGCTAAGTCTCACCCGAGGTAGAAGCAAGGGGGGGGGTTACAAGATGCAGGTGTCTGTAACCAAGATGGGACAAAGATCTGTGATAATAACACTTCAAAGAGTATTCTGTTAACACTTAGGAAGTGACATGCATTAGTTCATTAATCCTATTAACATCACATAACATAATCAAAGATAGATCTAGTGTAGTAACAACCAAATATTATGCACCTTAAACACTTAGCACTTAGCATTGTGGATCATATCTATCATTTTAACATAAGCAAAGCATTTAAGCAACACATACATATCCATTACACATATAATCTAAGAACTAAGCAAAACATAACAAAGATAACATTTCACAAAGAAAACCATGAGACTCCAGATATATGTGGTTCACCCCAGGTGGGGCTATGTCCACAAACCGCTTCACCTCTTTATTATTCGCTAAATCTTACATTCATTCACTCCTGTGCACTAAGCCACATAGCCAAGATTCACACCAGACATGAGACCTGCGCACTGAGCACCAGATCCTCCTTCCAAAACTAGGTCAAATACACGTAGCCAAATCACATCATTTGCACCTTCTACAAAATCATAGTCCCACACATACATGCCTTTGCACAAAGCACTCTGTTAACATAGAACTATATTCGCTTTGCTAGATACTTTTACAATACAATATTTTTTATTTATATATTACAAACCCTTACAATAAGGCCTAAACATGGGAAAACCCCATGGGTCGATATCCCATAAACCCATTACAAAACCCTAGAGGACTGTTTAATGGGTCCACATAACCCTCAAAGTCGGTGAGATCTACGATCTCAGCTCCAACTGGGCACTCCTTCTTCGACCAATGTGTCGAAGTCCAAAAGTGAACCAAAACTAACCAAAGTTTCCTCAAAACTTGGTCGAGGGCTAACATGCCCCCAACACTCACCTATGACTCATCTTGAGTCACTCAGGTGCAGACAATGTTTCTTTGAAATTCTCTATCTTAACTCAAGCTGCCTCAACTTACTGCTTAGCCTGAGACTCCTGCACAATGAGCTCCTAGATCATATGCTCTATAACAGGCCCTTCTAGGAGTTGTTCTATTGCTGCAACAACTTGATCTGATTGTGAGCCCTGTCCATCAATATATTTGAACACCTTGCAGACTTCATCCTACACATGCTATATCTTCTGTGTTACTTCCATTACTTTACCCTAGAGGGAAGTGATATGCTGCTGTACTGCGCGCTACTCCTGGGATATCTTCATTCTTTCTACTGCAGTAAGCGGCTTCATCTATGCTTGCAACAAAAATGCTTGTTGTTGCACTTCCTGTAACTGTGCTTCTAGCTTCCTTAGTTATGGATCCTCGATGAGCTGTTCATATGTCTCGACACTTTTATCACTTAATTGTTTACATTCCGAGGCAAGGGCTCTTATTCTTGCTACTGTGTTTTTGGCGGTCTCTTCCCTTTGGTCACGCACCTCCTGCAGGGTGCTCGGTACTATTTGGGCCTCCAATTATGTTATCCTAGCTTGAAGTTACTAGATGATCTCTGCGAGCTTCACTATTTGAGCTTCAACTGAATCTTTCTCCTCTTGTGCCAAGACTGGCACAGAGCAACATGCTTTACTTACCACTTCTTTGAACATGGTCCACTCTACGAGCATCTTCTCTTTTTCCCTTTGTAGCTGGGATTTTTCCTCCTGAAGCTCTGATTTCTCTCTTTCTTGGGCTTCTACACTGTCCTTCATTGCTCGTAATTGTGCTAAGACTTCGTCTTTCTCCCTTTTCAGGGCTTCTATAGCCTTCTCCTTCTCTTCCTGCGCTCTCAGGAATCGAGCTTCTGTTTCATCTGAAATTCTTGTCAATTGGGTTGGTTCATCCCCCAATTCTCCAGTCCGTGATGAGGAAGGTGTAGACAACACAATAGGTACTGCACGGACCAAGAAGACAACTTGTTGCACTTCTTTCAATTCCCTCTCAATCCTTCTGTATAAATCCTCTTGCTTCTCTCTGTATCTTTGCAAGATTTCTTTGGAAGCATCCTCCATAGCTCCATGGACCATAATGATGTCGTCCTCAATGAGAGTGGCCTCCAACTGGGGATTATTAGCGCACGTCTTCTACATGGCTAAAGGTTTCTTTGGAGAAACCTTCCTCTTTTGTGGTGTTACTGTCCCAGTAGGGGGATCTTCAGGCGGTGTAGCTTTGCCTCCCCCTTTCCCTTCTTCTCTTTCATATCCTCCTCCATGTCCTTCTGCTTCATCTTCTCCTCCTCCTGGAGAGCCAGACCTATTACCTTCAGAAGCATTGTCCTCTTCATCACTCTCTATATCCTAGACTTCATCTTGCTTTTTCTTCTTCTTCATCCCACTGGATTTTATGACATTTTCAACTCGGGTAACTATGGGTCTTCCTATGGTGTTAGTGTCAGATAATTCTGCATCAGCGACAGGTACAAGAAATTCCTCCAGCCACTCCTTTGTAATCTGCTCCATATCTTAAACTGCCAGTTTGTAGTATGACTGCAATTCTTCCTAGTTCTCATCTCTGGGCATGGTGATGTAGATGAAATGAGGATCAACACATAACTTTTCTATTGGTCGGTATTGGTGCAGGGTGCACGGTTTCATGTGCGGAAATGATTCGATGGTGACCTTTAACTGCTAGTAATATCCATGAAACATGGAATTAGACTGCCACTGCTTTGTCATGTCGTTGGTATACCACAGGGTTGAAAACCGAGCGACCAACAACTCCGAGGTTTCAATCTCTATAAAAGTGGTTCCTTTAGGCATTTGCCAAGTGACAAATGTGATCAAAATGATCAACCAACTGTAATGGAATTTGTATCCAAAATCCCGGGCTTCACAACAATCCTTCTCTAGCTCGTTGACGAGGTAGTTCGCCTAGTTCATCTGCATGCCATCCACACATTTTCCTGCGAGGTCCACCACGAACCCAGTGACCTATGTGGGGTGGTTCTTCCTCATGAGCTTTCCAGCTAGGTGTTGGAAAGAAAGGTGCACTATTCCATTTTATATAGAGGCCACCTTGTAACCTCGCTTTCCTTTCTCTACCTTTCTGTAATATTCCTTGATGCACTGCACCAGGGAACGATCTGAGGCCTTCCCTGGATAAAACTATTGAGGGTCAGGACCCTTCACACTTAAGCTTGTGATATGGTGGATCAACGTTAGATCCAAAGTAATCCTTCTATCGAGCCACAAATATTCACCATGATATCACGACAGGAGGATTTTAACGCAAGCGTTAACCTCCCGGTGGTAGCCAAAATGCGAGAGCTTCATCACATTCAACACGGTGGACCGCGCCAACCCCTTAATCCATGGATGTGAGATGAGGCAAGGATTCTTCCTAGTTGTCTTTATGAGATAGTGGTGAGGAGACAACATGGCATAGTTCTTTTGGTCTCCTAAATTGAAGTCGATTTTATTCAATAACCAGATCTGTCCTAACTGACTCCCGATTATGCAAATTCCTTTCGAAATGTACAAAGTAAAAACAGAGTACTCAAAGTCGCGAGGGATGTTTTCGCAGTTAACAATGCTAGCCAAAGGTGGAATATATTCGGGTAGGATCGACGATATCTGCTTTGCATTAGCCAGATCATCGCAGTGCTTACTTCACTGCTCGGTTACGGGGTTGACATAGCCGGAACGATGTCCACTCGAAGGGGAAGCCTACAATCCCCTAGTCAATGACACTTGAATACCTTTAGATATCGATTTTTTGACCATTAGCTTCTTAAGGAATTCCTCAACAGACTTCTCCAATTCACTAGGCTCATCCGACATTCTAGATTTTAACAAACTGGTGGGGTAGGAAAACAAACAGGCGGGGTAGACAAATGGACAAGCGGGGTCTAATCTCAGATAGCACAACTCAACACTTGGACATTTCTCTGCTTAGCTCAGTCAATCACGGGTAGAAAAAGGTGGTCTCGGCACAAAAACCGATGAGTTAAATAGGCGGGGTATCATAACGAATCTTCCAATGGCTAGGAAATGCTTCCTTCAATGTAAATCTATCCATTATGGCACAGTCTCAATGTCCCAAAAGTGGTCCATAAGCCCATAAATGTGTTTTATAACCATTCCAGAGCATTATTCTAACGGTCGGTGTGCCTCCAATGGTCATATAACTTCGCCAGGGTGAAGTCCAATTCTGCGCGGACCTATTGTTCCAGGGAGGTTCAAAACTTGGGAACCTGCCTCCTGCGAGGTTCTAGTATGCGAAGTCTTCCATCTAGTCTTTGTAGCTTCTTGTAGATTTTCCAACTTAGCTTTATTTTTATTGAGCTTCCTTGTCCTTTTTCCTATTATCTGAGTCTCTCTAACTGTTTCTGGAAATCTCTTTCCATTTTTATTCTTATCTTCCCCTAGCGTGGTGGCTTCACACTGTTGAGGTGCCCTGAAAGATTCTGAAGTTAATATCCAATTCATTAACACTTCCTAAGTGGACATACTTCTTTATTGGATAGATAGGTCCTTCAAGCCTTCTTTCATTCTTTCATCCTTGGTATCTAAGTCTCTTACTTTATGTGCCTCCTGCGTTGTTACTTTGTTCTGTTGCTTCGACTTATCTTCTCATTCTTCTATTAGCCGATCTATTTTCCTAGCTATGAAATCCCTTATTTCTTGATTTTTATTTTTCTGTAGCTTCTTCCTATGCTTTTCTTCTGATCTTATCCTTCTCAATCCAAGTCTTACCTAAAAAAAGTGGGAAAGGGGCGTTGTCCCCAACAAACCGAATGACTTCAAATTCTTCTTCAATCGATGTTCCATGAACAATCATAGGTACATTAGTAATTCTTCCACATAGGGTTATCATCTTACCCTTAAACAAGCCTATCCTTCCTAACGAAGGTACCACCATAGGCTTTCCCAAAATTTTCCAAGTTTCTTTTGTCATAATATTTACTTGTGTTTCTTCATCCAAAACACAGTCGATGTCGAAGTCTTCTATTCTTGCACTTATGCGTTGTTTTTATTTCAGGCTTTTTGGTAAACTGACATCTTTGTGAACATCCATCATTTATTTTAGTTGTAATATCATAGTCTGAACTTTCTTTGATCCTTTCTCTTTATGACTCTCTATCATGCCTGTAGTCTCTTGAATTTCTTCATATTTTTCTTTTCTCATGTTCATTCCTTCAACTTTAGCAATAATCCTTGGACAATCCTCAACCTCATGACCAATAACCTTACAAAAAAGACAAATAGGGCCTACCTCAAGACATTCCTTAGCAAGATATCCCATCCTTCTGCAAGTATAACACAATGTCAATCATCTTTTTCTTTTAAACGTTTCCCAACCATTTATGTACTGCGCACTTCCCCTAGGATCACAGTGTTGGAACTGCAATCTGCAAAAATTATTTCTAAGTTTTTGCATCCACTTATTAGTGCAAAAACTCTTTCTATGCATAGGAATAACATATCTTTATTCATTTCCATTAAATTTACTCAAATCAACTCTTTCTTTCAACTATGCCCTAGCCTTCAGACTAGGACGTAATCTATTAAACGTACTTAAATTCATGCTTTCAAAACAAAAAAATTCACTTATCTTTCTCTTACCAAAGCACAAAGCTTGCTTCTTTAGGATCTTACCTCTTTTCTTAAGATAATATTACTCTATAGGCACAAAGATTCACAAGTCAAGTAGAGTACTGGACACTTCAACAACAGATCTACACACAAAGCTTCTCTTTTTCTTTACTTCAGTTCCCAACAATCACAGTTTCAGGTCCCAACAACATAACCATTTGTTGGCAGAGGGGTAGACCTAGGGTTCAACGCTTAACATCGCACAAACAAAACCCAGACTACCGACCCTTTCGGCAACACCTGCAAAGCAAGCGAAGTCTCACCCGAGGTAGAATCAAGGGGGGGTTACATGACATAGGTGTTTGTAACCAAGCTAGGAAAAAAATCTGTGATATTAACACTTCACAGAGTATTCTGTTAACGCTTAGGAAGTGACATGCATTAGTTCATCAATCCTCTTAGCATCGCAGAACATAATCAAAGATACATCTAGCGTAGTAACAAAAAAATATCATGCACCTTAAACACTTAGCACTATGGATCAGATCTAGCATTTTAACATAAGCAAAGCATTTAAGCAACACATACATATCCATTACACATCTAATCTAAGCACTAAGAAAAACATAACAAAGATAACATTGCACAAATCAAACCATGAGACTCCATATATACGAGGTTCACCCCATGGTGGGGCTATGTCCACAAACCACTTTGCCTCTTTATTATTTTCCAAATCTTACATTTAGTCACTCCTGTGCACTAAGCCACAGAGTCAAGCTTCGCACCAGACAGGAGATCTGCGCACTGAGCACTAGATCCTCCTTCCAAAACTAGGTTAAATACACGTAGCCAGATCACAACATTTGTACCTTCTACAAAATCATAGTCCCACACATACATGCCTTTGCACAAAGCACTCTGTTCATAGAGAACTATATTCACTTCACTATCTACTTTTACAATACAGTCTTCTTTATTTATATCTTACAAACCCTTACAATAAGGCCTAAACATGGGAAAACCCATGGGACGATCTCCCATAAACCCAATACAAAACCCTAGAGGACCCTTTAATGGGTCCACATAACCCTCAAAGTCAGTGAGATCCGCGATCTCAGCTCTTCCTGGGCACTCCTTCTTCGACCAATGTGTCGAAGTCCAAAAGTGGGCCAAAACTGACCAAAGTTTTCTCAAAACTTAGTCGAGGGCCAACAAAGACTCATGAAAAGGGCCAACAAAGACTCATGAAAACCATACACCCAGATCATTGTTGAATGCATAAAAAGTACCCAGTCTCCTACTCTATTTTTTGGATTTGGCTGCAGATGAATCTTCATGTCCTCCAAAACTCTAGGTAAACTTGTATTAAAAATTAGAGAATAGATTCTTGACATGACCTTGTTGATGAATATGAGAAAAGCGATTCTTTTACAGTCAGTAGATAAAAAGGTGGCTTCAGGGATTTCTCCATGGTTACTTGCTACGAAAATATTTAACAGATATGTATATATTCTGAAATGTCTCAAAGAGTGGAAATTCACTAGCTTCTTGTGAATAGTATCATCTAGGAATTTATCAAAATTAATCTGGATTGACTGACCAGACTCTGACTTGAAAAAAATCAAAAGAAAACCAAGCATGACTTCCAAAACATATTTATCACTATATAGACATAGGACCCGACTCAACAAGAAACAAACCCACTAAACTTCATTGACCATCATGTTGATACTCATTGGTAAGGACAAAATCTCATGTTTAATGATTTGTTGTAGAAATTGACTTTGATCTCTGGCTGACATTCTATGTAAACCCTAATCACTTTTTCTTCATTGAATGACTCAGAATTAAAGGAAAATTAATTTCATATATCGAGTGACTTTCGAACTAACAAATTATCTATTCTACACAGGCCTTGAGACCCTTGTTTATTTAAAATTACCCTCTCTGAATGAGAATATTGTTTAGCGCACCAACCTACGAATTCAGGAAACGAGAAAGAGAGATTGACAACATATGGGACAATGGAAGCCTAGACTGCTTCTAAAAATGGAATATTCTTTCCCTTTATATCAACGAGGTTGCTTCGAGACAAAAAATGGGGTAAATAGCGATATCGAGATCAAATACATATGCATCTCTGTCAATTAGGGCTTCCTAATTATTTTCAAGGTCTTTCTCTCCTACTAACAATACTATGGGATCCATGGTGACGAGATAAATACCTGGAAGTGAATTGTAGTGGTGCAAAGTTTGGCTGCAACATAAAATGGTGGTCGTGATAATGTTCCAACGATTCTTAAGTTTGAAAATAATAAGAAATGAAAATGTCAAATCAACATTTTATGCTTTTCAAATTGTGGAGATGTGGATTGGCAGTTTTGGAACAACCCTCTTGTCATTCCACAATCAATACGACGCTAACACACACTCCTCGATAGAAACCATGGTTTGGATTGCGGGACCACGCTTCACAATTACCTCCCGAACAACTTCAAACTTTGCAATGCTTCCTGGCCGTTGATTTTGATGGATCTTGATCAAAATTATTCCGGGCCCGATCTTATTAATTTCTCTGAAAAATTTAATTGTTTTATGCCATTTTTAACCCTTATGTCAATTTATCATGCCTCCAAACCATTTAGCACCTTCGCTAATTTTAGAATTATGACCCTAGGTCATAGTTGTTTTTTATTGGTGACTAACATGGGCTCCAACTGGGGATGACATCCTCCATGCAAGGTGCCATAGAACTATAGATCCAGTGGCCTTATTCATTGGGCTATTTTTGAAAGTTTATGAAATTTTTCTAAAAAATAGAAACATGAATACCTTGCCTATTTCAAATCACACCAATAATCTGAAACAAAACCTTAGGGCCTTCTCTTCAGGCTTCAAATTTTGTTGAGATGAAAAAACTTAGACTTCTTTATCTCGAAAAAAATAAAAATGGTTATTTACAATGAAATGGAAAGACCAAAATACTTTTAAGAAAGGTAGTGTTTGAGAAACCTTCCATTTACAGGTCCTCCACCAATGATATTTCCATTAAGCTCTTGCAGTTAATAAGCATTGCTCCCATGATAAGAAACAATTTTGAATGGTCCTAGTCTGAGGTGATCAAACTTTCCATGCTTCCCTTTATCTTCATTTCTTGCATCCCACTTCAACACCAGATCATCTACCTTGAAATCATCAACCTTTGTATGTCTGTCAAAAACCTTTTTCATTTTGTCCTGATGCTGTTATGAGTTGTTGAAATCTCATTCTCTCATTTGTTGCACATGGATCAATTGATTTATCCTTATTTGAGCATCATTTGGTTCATCTTCCCGTTCTTGCAACAACTTCATCACTGGCATCCCTAATGAAGTAGGGAAAACTGCATCTATGTCATATACAATATGAAAAGGTGATGTAGAAATAGACCTCTTGGTAGTGATCCTATCAACCCATAAATAAGTTTCTTGTGCCAAGCCTTCTTGTTTTCCTGTAGAAGCTTCTTAATAATTCTTGTCAAGCTCTTGTTGGGTGACTCAACTAACCCATTACCTTTGTGAGTAATAAGTTGTGGAATGAATAAGGATTATGTTATAATCACTGCAAAAATTTTCCATTCTTCTAGACTTGAACGTTGTTGCATTATCGGTTATGATTTTGAATGGACAACTAAACCTAGACATAATGTTACTTTCCATAAATTGAATAATGACAACATCAATAGCTTGCCTTGTTGGAACTGCTTCAATCCATTTGGTGAAGTAGTCTGTAGCTGTCAATATCCACCTATGTTGAGATGAAAATGGTGGATGAATCTCTCCTATAAAGTCAAGGCCCCATTTCCTAAACGGTGCTTCAATAGAAATAGGTTTTAATGGCAAGGTCTACAATTTCCTTTTGCCATAAAAAATATGACACTCATGACAACTGGACACCTCCTTGTACACATCAAAAAAAATGTTGGGCCAATAGAACCCTTCTCTCAGAATCTTATGCACAATGGTTTTCCAGTAATGGTGCCCTCCACAATCACCTTTATGAAATTCTTGATAGCATGTTTTACTTCTCCTTCCAATAAACAACTTAGCAAAATCCCACCTGGATCTTTCCAATACAAAGAATTATCTAGAATACAAAATTTTGTTACTTTTAACTTCAGAAATCTAGCCTTTGTCTTGCTCAATTCAGGAGGAGCCTGTAAATTCCTTAACACATAGATAATATAAGCATACCATGGATATTCAAGAAATTTCTAGGATATCTATGGGACTGTCTCTTCCATTGAATTTTATAACAAGTCATCAATAAAATTTATTCCCAAGACATCATAATTTGACTGTGTCATCAATTTAGAAAGCCTCTGACCTTTGATCAAATTTGTAGGATTTATCATACTCTAACAAGACAATTATCCATTTGCCTCTTTTTCCTTCAGGATCAAACTGAGTTAAGATGTCTTTCACAGAATTACTAGGCACATAAACAATAACATGAGAATGTAAGATATAAATTATGAATTCTTTCAGGGATTTTACTAGTGCATATGATTGTTTCTCCATGATGTCATACTTCAATGGAGAATATCTCAGAGTTCTGTTGTAATATGATATGGGCCTTTCAAAATTCTTTTAATCTCTTTGCAACAAGACATCAACAATGGCGTGTTCTGATGCAAAAGAGAACAAGATGAAATCCTTTGTATAATCTGGACTGGCCAATACTGCTGCCTTGGTCGATGCTACTTTTATATCCTCAAAGGATTTCCTGGCTTATGGAGTCCACTTTATCTCACTGCCTATTATGATCATGTTGGTAATGTACTTTATGATTTCAACCAAATTGGGGATAAACCTCCTCAGAAAGTTTACTCTTCCAAGAAAGGGCTGTACCTCCTTTTTGCTCCTAGGTGTGTCAATTTTCATAATTGCAGCCACTTTGCTAGGATCTGTTTTTATTCCTTCTTTCAAAATGATATGACCAAGTAGTTTCCCCTCTTTCATTTCAAAGTTAGATTTCTTGGGATTTAATGAAATGCCAAATTTCCTACATTTCTGAAAAACCCTTTTCAAATGTTTAAGATGTTTATAATTAGAATATGAAAACACAGTAATATGATCTAAATAAATGAAAATGAACTTATCTTTCTCATCATCAAAAGATATATCCATATCCCTTTGGAAAGTTTCTCCTACATTCACGAGACCAAAAGTCATCTTGGCATACATGAATGTACCCCAGGGTGCTGTGAAGAATGTATTCTCTTGATCATCGGGATGCACCATGATTTGGTTGTATCCAGAAAATCCATCAAGCACTGACATTTTCTGTGATCCAACCACTTTCTGCAGAATTTAATCCATCTTTGGAAGAGGATAATTGTCTTTGAGGGAAACTCTGTTCAGATTTCAAAAGTATACACATAACCTGATTTCACCACTTTTCTTTCTGACAATAACTAAATTAGCCAACCATTTAGAGAATCTTAAAGGCATTATAATCTTAGCATCAAACAACTTTCTTACCTATTTCTCACTTAATGGTAATAGTTGTTGGATTACTCAGTGGGGGGGTGAATCAGTAATAGAGAAACTCAATCCTTTTTAACCATAAAATGCATGTGTTATATCAATGTAGAATTATCATCCAATAGTTGCAGAGTAAATAAACAATGAAAAAATGAGAAATCATACACAAACACAATACACCAGGGTTTTATGTGGAAACCCAAAGCAAGAGAAAACCACATAATTCTTTTTCTTATATGTATTTAAGAATTACATTCATTGGAAGCACCAAATTCCTTTGTTTTCTAGCTACAGCTGGAAGGAGGCTCTAGCCCCCTAGTTTCTCAGGCTACAACCTAAGGGAAGCTCCAACTCCCCAATTCTCTTGCTACAACCAAAAGGAGGCTACAACCCCCTATGTTCTTTGGCTACAACTGGAAGGTGGCTACAACCACTTGTCCTTGCCCCGTTCAATCGCCCTAAAATATAAGTAGAATGATGGAACCACTATCACACTATCACTATGAGATATATTGTTGTAAACCTGTACCAATCAACCTGCACCAAACAACCTATAACAAGTTGTACCAATAACCTATGCCAACATGTACCATACATCAATTTGTACCTCAACTTGTTGCATCAACCATGCACTAAACCTGTACAAATAACCTGTCATAATAACCTGTCCAAAAAACACATCACAACAACCTATATCATCATTATTTTCAACCAAATCAGATATACTCACCAAGATAAATCACCCAGACAAATCTCAACTATATGCACAATATCACCAAGATGTGCATCAACCAAGCATAACACAACAACTCATAATCATCACCAAGATCAATATGTGCTTCTAATAATGTACCAAGACAAGTATGCTACATCATCCATAAACCATGTGTCAACAATACTACTAACAAGTGCCTCCAACCATGTACCAAGTATGTACCAATCATGCATCA
>JASDQU011444377.1:0-23185 GCA_032191745.1 Picea mariana
TGTATTTCCTACGTGTATGAATCCCTCAACCGCGGGTTTATGCGTGTAACGACAGATCTCTATGGCTTAAAGACGCCGGAATACGTCTCTACCCTGAAGAAAAAAAAATACCCACAATTTCTGCCAAGGAAAGTGCTCTGATACCACTTGCAAGATACCAGATATATAAAATATGCAGAACAGAAATGAAATGCTAGAAATGATAGAATAACAGTAAAATATCCAGCATAATCTTCACAATACATAGAAATGATATACGAAATAGCAGCAGAAACAACACTTTGATTCAGATAGCAATGTTCACAGGCCTCTTCGAGGGGGCAACCTCCAGTCAAGCAACGCTCTATTACAATAATCTCCAAGCTAGGGTTTTCATACCCTCGACCCTTATTTATACTAAATGTGTCTATTAAGAGAAGCATCTAGAGGAAGATCCTTCTAGAAGCGGAAGCTTCTATTAGGTCTTCTTACATCCGCCTTATTCTATTTTATTGAAAGGTCTTATTAATATTGACCTTTATTACATCCGAATACATTGATCTACCTATGTGTGGGTTAGGACCTTAACACAAGGCTTTGGAGAAAACTCACTATAGTGGTCGTGCAGGCTCTTACCTCTCGTCTTACTATTTCTCCTCCCCCAATCTATGTAATTTAAAATACAACCTACCTACCTAGACCTCAATCCATTTAGCACTTCCCTGGCAACAACGCCAAAATGTTGATTGTAAATATTGTCATTAAATAAATGCCCAATCCTTTAATTGTCAACCCAAGGAGTTCATAAACTTATGAAGCACATGCACAATATGTGTAGGATTGAATCTAATTTAACCTAATCTAATGTTGAAGCTACAACTGGAATTGAATCATTAATCTAATGCAGGAAGCTGAAACACATGACTTGGAATTGAATTTCTAAAACACACAACTGAAATGAAATTAACTTGGAAATGGAAAATTGCATCAAAGGAAAAACAACATGTGAAGAGAAATAAGACAACAGATGTGAGATCAAACTAACAATAAAGAAATCTCAATTACATCACAATGATCAAATGGAAAAATAATGAAGTCATGAAACTAATCCAAGAAATGACTATGAACCAAACTAGATCTAATCTCCTTCTAATCCCATAATGACTAATTTCTTTCTCATGCTAATGACTACTCTCTCATGAAGAGAGAGCACTCTCTTTTATACATGAGATCTTTGAAAATAGGATAAGCATATCATAATTATAGATCCACTTTTCTCTCAACCAATTTCCCATTATTACAAAATATGATCCCTTCAAATCCTCACACATATCTCTCATACATGTTGGATAAGATATGTTATCCATTCCCCATGATATTCTCCTTGAAATAGGATTGAATTATCTCCTCAAATCTTGAAATGGTGGAGGAAGTATTTGAGAAGTTTTTTTGAATTAATCCTTCACATATTCCTACACATTACAAAGCTCACACATTTTTGAGATATATATGAAAACATGTTGATTTTCTAATATTTAATCATAAATTCTCTTTTAATACTAAAATGAATAAAGTGGAAAATAATAAGGTAAAACCCAAATGTATTTATGAAAACGGTATAATGGAATATGGATAAATGACAAGAATAGTGAAAGGAAAATAAGATGAAAATGTGAAATTTCTGAGGGCCAACACTTGTCCTGATTACGTGTCGACGTCTTAGCAGTGGAATTGTGGTAGAGATATGCAAAGTTGCGGCAGGAGGATCTGCAACAACAAGAATTGAAGAAGTGGAAGTCACAATAACCTAGGTAGAAAGAGTTGCAACAACGGGATTTGTAACAATAGGTGTTGAAACAATGTGAGTTGCAACAACAGGAGTTATAGCAAGTAGGAATTGTAGCAATAGGAGTTGCAACAACATGAGTTGTAGCAATGGGAATTGTAGCAACGAAAGTTGTATCATGTTGGAATTGCAACAACAGGAGTTGTAGCAACAAGAGTTGCAACATTGGGAGTTGCAACAACAAGAGTTGTAACAACAACATTCTTCTTCCATCCATATCCTGAAAAAATTTTATTAGCACAAAGAATATTTTATTACAAACTTGACCAGAAGGATCCTGACATAACCATCACGAAACTATGAAGTTCCATCCTTTATTTTTCTTGAGTTTTTTTTTTTAACATGTCTTGCACCAACATAAGTTGATTTTCACAAAACATGCCCCTAGGAATGCCCTTAAGGGTTTTTACACATGGGTGTATTTTTTTTTTTAAGGAGAATGAATCACTCAACAGGGGTTCCTCCCTTGTTTACAATCTCCAAGTTGTTGTTGGGCCATCCACTCGTGATCCTATTTAGAAAGGCTTCCTTGGATAGGGGTTTATGATATCATCAAAGAATGTGTCCATTTTCCATTAGAAGAGTTCTCTCGTTATGAATAGTGAAAATTTTGATAGCTCCATTTTCATATATCTTATCAATCTCATAAGGCCCAAGCCATCGAGTGCAGAAATTCCCTCTGAAATTCTTGAACCTGGAGTCAAATAATAAGGCTCAGTCTCCAACTTTCAATTTATTCTTCTTAATGAGTTTTTCATGCCATTAAACTCTTTGATGTTGTATTAATGTTGTGCAGTGTAGAGTAGCCCGATGATGTTCATCTAGTTCGATGATTTGGAGAATTCTTTATTTCTAAGCTTCGGTTAGATCCATTCCAAGTTGTACAAGTGTTTTGACTGTCTGGATCAATGTTTCAATTGGTAGAAATACTCTCTTTACATATACTAATTCATATGGGGTGTAGCCAGTAGTAGTTCTCCATGTTAACTAGTATGTCCATAGAGCTTCAAGTTGTCTTTCAGCCTAGTCCTTAAGGTGTAGTCTGACAGTCTTGGTGATGATATCCTTAAGTATTTTGTTTGTCCCTTCTACTTGTCCATTGGCCTGCAGGTGATATGGTGTGTTAACCTTGTGTTTGATATTGTATTCTTCCATCAAATCTCTAATTTGAATTTTATTCCTCCATAAGTAACTATCTCTTGAGGTATCCCGAATTTGGTGAAGATCTCTTCATGAATAAATCCCACTATTGTGTGTTCTATTGTGTTCAAGAATGCTTTGGCTTCCATCCATTTTGTGACATAATTTTTTCATACTAGGATATACTAGGAATTATGATGGGAAGAAGGATTGATTGGCCCATACAAATTCCAGGGCCTATTTATCAAACGGTTCTAATACCAACTGTGGTTGTAATGGCATCTCATCTAACTGCACCAATTTTCCCATGCACTGGAAGTTATTGCACCTTTTTACATATTCCTTGGCATCTTTGAAGATAGTGGACCAATATTACCCTCGGTGAAGTACCTTGTACCCAATCCTCTTATATGCAAAGTGGCCTCCACATGGGTTGTCATGGAAGAATTTAAAGATCGCATGGATCTCATATTCTCACCCCAATATTATAATAATGTAATCTAATCCTGTGTGGAAGAGGCAACCGTCGATCCATGATAATCTCCAACTTTGTTTGATGGTATTTTGTCACTCGTTTAGAGACAAATGATGTGGTATTCTACCTGCATCCAATTAGTTAGCGATATCTGTGAACCAAGAAGATTTAGTAGAAACCACAAATAGGTGTTCATCAAGAAAATAATATTCTATGGGTGGCTCATTTTCATTAGATATGAGTCTTGAAATAAAATCAACCACTACATTATCTTTTCTTGGTTTATTCAAGATTCTTATATCACATTTCTGTAATAACAATAACCACCTAGTTACCCTACCATTGGTGATAGGTTTATTCATTAAATATCCTATGGAAGCATGGTTGGTATGCAATATTACTGGATATCCTGTAATGTAATGTCAAAAATTATTAATTGCATGTATTACCACAAGAAAATATTTTTCTGTTACCATATAGTTTATTTCTACGGGTGAGAGATTCTTTTTGATGTAGTAGATTTCGTATGGATCCTTTCCTTCTTGTTTCCCTAGAACATCTCCAATGGCAGTGTCTAATGCATCTATGGAAATATGGAGTGGGAGGGACCAATTAGTTCCTCTTAATATGGGAGCCTCAGACACCTTAGTTTTCATTTCGTCAAGGGCATGTTGGCATGTTTTTGTCCATGAGAACTTGGAATATTTGATAAGTAAGGAAAATAGTGGACAAGCAGTTTGTGAAAATCTTTCAATAAAGCGACGATAATAAGAAACATATCCTAAGAATCTTCATACTTGTTTTTGTGAATATGGAGTCAAGAAATTTAATATTACCTTGATTTTCACCAAATCCACCTGGATGCCTTTAGTTGAGATGTGGTGTCCTAATATGATGCCATCAGTTAACACCATCGTACACTTTTCAATGTTGATGGAAACATTTGATTCCTTATACCTCATCAATGTTTTCTCTATATTTTCTAATGCCTCATCAAATTCATTGTCATATGTCATGAAATCATCCATATATATTTCCACACAATCATGAATTAAATCATAGAATATACCAATTACATCTCTTTGAAAGGTGGTGGGGGCATTGCATAACCCAAATGGTAGAACATGATAGGCAAATGTCCCCCATGGATAGGTAAACATTGTTTTTTCTTGATCCTCAGGTGTGATCTGGATCTAGTTATAGCAATTGAATTTGTCGAGGAAAGAAAATTATTTCTTCCCTACTAATGTATCTAGGACCTGGTCATTGAATGGGAAATGGAAATGGTCCTTTTTTTTTTCTTTGTTGTGTTCTCTATAGTCGACACAAATTATCCATTTACTATTTTTCTTTGGTACCATGTGTTAGCACCAATTCTTGTAAGGGGGTGTTTTCTCTCCGGATTCGAGCCCTTAGTGTGAAATGGGGCTTTGAAACCCACCAAATGCAATTTATCCAAGGTTGCAACCATGAGCGCAAAGAACATCACTTGAACAACTTGGTCCAGACTTGAATCAAGCAAGCGGGGGAGTTTATTTTTCAACGTCAGAGATCCCATCAAGTAGATTAGATCGATGGCCATCGAGTGATTGTGATCACAGAGTTGCATGGGGAATAGCATTAGGTAGAGTCACGATTTAGCAAGTCAGAAGTGGTCAAAGGGCCTATTTACGAGGATTCATGGATTGCGAAATCATGAAATCATCTGAGTCGTCCTTCTCAGCAGGACGCGTAGCACACGATTAAGCCTTTTCGCGATTTTGCGAGTTGGGAAAGTCAGAGAGAAGAGTCTTTAGTACTCGTGAAATGTAAAATCATGAAAATATCACAGTCGTTTATTAAAGGAAAGATCTGGGCTATCTGATTCTGTGGGGACTGATGGTAGTCGATCTAAGCCTTCAAGGAAATGAGCTTCGGGAGTTTTAGAGTGAGAAGTGTGTGAATTTCCTGAAGGGCTGAAGTCCCGAATTACCGAAATATCGAAGGATAAATCTCAACTGCCCAAACCTAAGGGACACGTGGCTCCAGATTAAGAGATTTTTTGGTTTCACGGGATCGAATTTCAGGAATTTTTAAATGAGCCACAAGAAAATATCGTGAAACACAAAATTGCGAAATCAATCTAGGTCGTTCAAGCTAGCGGAACACATGGCAATAGATACATGATTTTGCAGTTTGCGATTTCACAGATAGAGCCATTGAATATCAAGAGGAGTGAAAACTCTTGAAATGCGAAGTCCCGAAATGCCTTGGGAAGTTTGGGGCCTATGGTCATAGCCCCTAGTCATGTGGCGAATGGGTCCAAGAAAGAAGGTTTTCACCCATCGTGTAGAGCTAGTGACTTGGGGCCTTTGAGGAATCATCCTGGCCATCAATTTTAAGTGAGATCCAACCATTGATCTGGGTGGGTGATTTCATAAATTCATGTTTCGGGAATTCTAAAGCTTAGCATGTGGGAATCTATGATAACTGCAATCCCGAAACACCTTTGGAGATAGACACCAGGTCACGACCTGTGGTCATGTGAAAAAAGGGTTTAGGAGAAGTAGCCAACCCCAGTCACATATAGAGGACTAATTCAAGGTCTAGAAGAAGCACCACAGCCATTTATTGTGGAGCAGATATGACCATCAGTCAGATAAGATATTTAGCGGTTTTGGGGATCGAGGAATCCGAAGGTGAACCATATGAAAACCCCCGAAACGGGAAATGTCGAAATGCCTTTGAATATGGGCACAGGGTCATGGCCCTAGGTTACATTGAGGGTGGAGCCAGAAGAAAGGGAAGCTAGCCTCCAGGCCTTGGAAAGCAGGCACGTGGTCATCCCCTGAGCATTTCATCTCGACCACTCTCCAGGGAAAAGAAGTTAATGTAAATTGAGAAGGTGGTTGAAACCTCGGCTCAATCCATAAATGGAAGGCATGGAGGGTCTGGAGTAGTCATCCCATGGTACCCCTATGGACAGGTTTCCCTACAAGATCCATGTCGATCTAAGCCCATTTCAGACAAGAGACTGCGTGCACAGTCTGCAAAAAGATCATGCACACATAAATCTTTGAATGTAATGACTCAACCACTCCTCTGCTTTCAGTGGCGAGTGGCTCTGATTATATAGGATTCAATTTGATACTTTGTAGGTGTCGATGCTTGAGCTAGGCTCCCGTATTGTAAAGTTTTGAGGAAGTACTGGTTCCTTTGGTTATGCATCTATATTTGAGACTTCTTGTTTAATGAAAGTCAAATTCTTTCCATATCTCTATAAACAACTGTGTTAAAACAATCGAAATTGGAGGATCCATGTTGGCCCTTGGTTAGGGAAGTATGCGAAGATCAAGGAAGAAAAGGGAGAATGCGAACTTCGTGGAAGACCCGGTGACTATTACTGGGTCAAAGTGAGAAAAAGAGAAGAAAAGACAGAGCGAAGTAATCCGTTGGATGAGAATATTGGGGATGACAGATAAGCAAGAAAGAAGGACTGTGGACAACTCAACAAGTGAGAAAATCCAACGTTGGATGCTTTGGAGCACCGCGCGAGAAGGAAGGAAAGACAGGATGGCAAAGCCCTGAAAATATGGGTCAATTTGACCTAGGGTTTTGGTATCTAGGGTTTTGGACACCTAGGTTTCAGCCTAAGGATGTCGGTGAGCTATTGTAATGTATAAATAGAGGTCAAGAAGACCTAGGTTGGGTTGGTGTCAATATTTTCATTGTTGTTATTGATCTAGTTATTGTTGTGAGAGACTGTTGTTGTGCGAGAGAGAAATGATAAGAGTGAGAGTCTTCTGGTATTGTAATATCTTTAGCTGGGTGCAAAGATCAACCCTGCAGTTGGGTGCGCAGGGAGGGGAGAGAAAGAGAGGAGAAGAAATAAGATCTGCTAGCTAAGAGTGTAGACAAGAACTGTATGCTTCATCCTAATATATTATAAATCACAGTTCTGTGGACGTAGCCCTAGAGAGAGGGTGAACCACGTACATCTTGTGTTGTGTGTGATCGGTATTTTATCTCTGTCATTGATATATTGTGATTACATTACTAGTTTAGATATGATAATTAGATGTGCAGAATAGATCTAAGCTGATAAGTGATATATGAATGTTGTGTTGTTCTTATGTTAAATCCACTTGATCTTCCCTTTGGTTGTAGACATCTCTATCCTGCAACCCCCTCATAACTGCTTCGAGTGAGACTAGATCTTCTTCACAGGTGTTGCCGAAAGGGCTAGTAGTTAGGGCTTGTTGGTGCACTCTTGGACCTAAACCTAGGGTCTGCCCCTGTGCAAACAAATGGTTCTGTTGTCGGGACAAGAATCTTCTTGAGGGAATGTCAAGGTGGTTTCCATTAAAGACAAAGACTCAAAAGTGAATAGAGGATCAAGAAAAGGACTTCGTTGTATCCCAGAATAAAAACTATAATCTGAGTATAGATGATTGGTTGGAGAAATATATATTTACCAATATATACGAGATATTCTTTGGAGGAATCCATCAGGAGCTATATGAGTGGCTAGCTATATTAGCAGATACCCAGTTCGAGATATGATCTAGACCTCCTGTGGTTTGGACATCGGAGCTGATCAAGAAGGTCAAAAGAGTTGATAATGTCATATCATGAGCAGTAGATCATTGGTTCGATAGAACCATTGGAGGTTACATCACCGAGTTTGTTTTTGACATAATAGAATCGTATATCCAAGACGAGAGATATTTTTTCAAGGGACCTAGAGGAAATTTTTTACAATTCCTGAAGTTGAGACTCAAGATGCTATTGCATGAGAAGAACATCTTGAATATACAGTAGATTGGTTGGATCTATAAAGGCTAATGTTTAATAATAAAGACAGTGAGAGCGACAAAGAAGCTGGACATATGCGCAATGGGAGATTGTTTTGAGAAGTTCACCTTGCAAACATGTTTAAGCATAACTACGGGGAGGAGGGTTTCTACAGTGGAGAAGAGGCAGATCTAACAGATGAAGAACATTCAGAACCCGTCAGGAAAGAGGAAGGAAAAGATGAAGAGCTTCACCAAGGAGCACCTGAAACCTCAGAAACTGCGTAGACCATCGAAGTAAGTACTATTATCCCTCCTATTGATTCAATAGTATTAAGCAATCAGAGTAATCCCAACCACCAAAGTACCCAGAGCACTGTCAATAGTAGTCCACCACATATTGAGTCAGGGACCCTAGGAAGATCTATGGCAGATGAGATGAGGCTTCCTATATTTAGGGGAGATGGACCTGAAGATCCTGATCAACACACTGGTTCCTATGTGAAGCCATATGGAATATTAAAAATGTCACTAACGAAGCTATCAAAAGAACCTAGTTTAGTACCACTCCACGAGATCGTGCACTAAGCTGGTACATGAAGCTTGTCCAAGGACTTGGACAACCTAAGCCACTGAATCAGATTAAGAATGTACTAAGTGAAGAGTTCAAGAAACCCAAGTCAGAGTCACAATGTATTATAGAGATAAAAGAGATCAAGCAGAAGGTGTCTGAACTTATTTGGGAATTCGATCAGAGATTCAAAACCTTAACAGACCGATTGACTTTTCATATCCCAGATGAACAGAACAAAGAATGGTTCATTGCTGCCCTCTTACCACACATCGGAGTTCCCTTGATGCAACAGAATATTGCTTCACAGTCTGAGGCACTGGAGATCGCCATGAAGTTAGAATCAGCCCCTATGGGAGAATCCACCTTAGGTATGAGTCAGATCTTGAGTCAACTAACTAGTTTGTCTCTGCAGGTCGAAGATATGAAGAAATACAAGGGAAAATATAAAAGAGAAGACATTTGTTGTGTCAAATGTAGATCAGAAGGCCGTGACAAGGAGCACTATCCCCTATTCAATGAATACTTGGCTTCTAGATCCCCGAGCCCTTTGAAGCAAGTCACCTTACCTTGGTGTGAGGTATGCAGAAATAGACATCGCCCTGGTGAGTGCTAGTACATGCAAAAGTATGTTCAGACACCTACAAATTTGTACTATACATTCTGTAATTCTATAGGACATGATGATAGGGATTGTATAGCTTATGATCTCATGCATGAAAGTTTGAGAGACATATATAATATTCAAGGTGAAGTACAATAAGAAGGAAACACTACACAGTATAACTCTCCTGGGAGAGGCAACTTCAATCCCCGTAGTGGGTTCAAAGGAAGAGGACGAGGAGGAGGAATGGGTCGAGGCCAAGGACATATCATCTGTTATAACTGTGCACAACCAGAACACCTTGCAAGGGATTGCTAGAACCCTTGTACTACTTGCAGCTACTATAGCTCGTTTGACCATGTTATAAAAGATTGTCCTGTGTTGCTAGCTAAGCTTCAGGAAAGACGAGGACCTCAACAGAACCCGCAAGTGAAAATGATATATGATGAACCTCTTGGAGAAGACCCTAGAGTCGCTATTATAACCAGAGGAGGCATTGTTACAGGAGAAGACAGACTGACCCAAGGAAAGATTACAGAATATTCAGGAATCAGGAAATCTACAGAGAAGACACAAATGTTTGATGCAAAGAAATAAAGACAAATATTTGAGGAAGCCAGAAAAGAATTCAGAGGAGACCAAGGCTCTTCATTGAAGACAAGACCAGAAGTGATAGAATATGGAATGCATCTGGCATTTGATTAGTCTACTTCACCAAAGGGAGTAAAAGATGTAAGCAATCTCATGGAATTTTTATATACTTGTATTAAGTTGATTCAGGATGAAATCGTTGTACAAGAGTTACAAAAATTAATCAGAAAATATGAGCTAGGAAAGATATACCCCTTACTAAATAGGGCAGTACACCAAATTGGTAAGAAGAGAAGGAAAAATAAGGAACTACATTTTAATTCTCAAATAGGAGAGTATGAGATAGATTATGTAGTCCTCGACTTAGGGTTGGAGGTCAATGTCATGACGGAGCAAACCTAGGCACTGATGGGAAAACTAAAGTTGATATATTCCCCTATCAGGCTTAGGATGGCCAATCAGCAAGCTGTAAGCCCTTTTGGTAGATTAGAACATGTCCCTATGGACATTGATGGAGTAAGAACATTTGCATATTTTGAGGTAATTGAAATAGTTTATGATAGTTGTCCTTACCCCGTGTTGTTAGGAATTGATTAGGCTTTCAATAACTCCATTGTGGTTGATTTAAAGAAAATACATACGACTTTTGAAAGAGATGGCCTAAGGGTCATTGCACCCTTAGATCCATATGAAGGTCAGCGATACACAGAACCTATCAAAGAAGAAGACCACGCATATTCACTAGAAAATATATATAAGCTAATAGCCAGACAATAGGACTACATTAATCCTACAAACGATGGGAACCTAAGTTGGTGAAGTGAGAGCGCATGTTAATTAGACTCAGAAGAAGCACTGGAGAATTGGCATAAAAAGATGTATGAAGTATCTACAAGAAGATGTGCTAGATTAACCAGAGAAGTTCGCTGGATTGGCACAACAGTAAGCAACTTACCCACCTTTGATGGTCTTAATCCTTTAGAAGTCTTCTTGTCGGACTTTGAAGAAAGTGTACCTATACAACATATATTATTGGCGATGGATGAGGCCCTAAAAGCCACACCAGCAAGATGGTGGGGGGCACACAAAAGTAACATAATGGATTGGGTACAGTGTCGTACCCTGATGAAAGCATGGTTCTCAACACAAGTAGAAGGCTACAAAGATCAATACACAGGTCGAAGTTGCCAAAAGTACCATGTGCGAAGCTGTGAGGAAGCTTGGAGAAACATTCCTCAAGAACAATGGGTGTACAAATTCATTAACACACTGGACACCACCCCTATCAACTGGTACCTCCAAGCAGAGTTGTGCCTCATCACTATGGATTGGGAAGGTATGACTCAGAATTTCGTAACTACCTTCTTATTTGAAAGCTAATTTCCTTCAATAGATCAATAATTGCATATTGTGAGAAAGAAGGTATTCGAGGAAGCATCTAGCCTTCCTTTGGAACAAGAAGAGGATGAATGGATTGCGCCTCTCCAGAAACTGCAAGGCTGTTACAACATCAACGCTAATGAAGACGATGACCCTAGGAAGGTGAACATCACAGAAACAGAAGGCCAAAGAGGCATAGAAGGACCAGAAGTTGAGTTGCCATTCATTGGAAAGCATGTTTACATGAGGAGTTGAGGAGTTGAGTTGCCTGTTTACATGATCCCTTCCCTACACCATTCACTTATGAAGTGTTAGATAATGTGGGAGGCCAAGAAGTATATTATTTTACAGATGGATTTTCAGGATACCATCAGATCTGGATTGCCAAGGAAGATCACCATAAGACCACATTTGCAACAGAATGGGGATCCTACCAACACACAGTAATTCCATTCGGATTGAAGAATTCCCTAGCCATCTTTTCCAGGGTGGTGGTCGAAGCATTCAAGGAATTTCTACATAAATTTCTAGAAGCATATTTTGATGATTGGAATGTTTTTAGTTTATTGAAGAATCATATTGAATGTCTAAGGATAATGTTGGATAAATGCAGGCAGTGTCAAATTTCTTTGAACCTGAAGAAATGTATTTTCTTTTCACCATTTGGAGTGTTGTTAGGTCATATTGTATGCAAGCAAGGATTACTAGTAGATCCATCCAAGATCGTTATTATAGTTGATCTACCCCCTCCTACTTCAGTCAAACAGATGCGCATTGTGTTGGGACACACAGTCTACTACAAGAAGTTCATTAAGGGATATTCTTAGATTACAACACCCATGGAGAATATGTTGAAGAAGGATTGTCAGTTTAGTTGGACAAAAGACTGCCAACAGAGCTTCGACACACTGAAACAGAAAATGGTTACCGCACCTATTCTAGTTTTCCCAGACTGGACCAAGGAGTTTCACGTGCATGTCGATGCATCTTCCATTGCTTTAGGAGTTGTGTTAGCACAACTGGAAACAAGAGATATTGACCACCCATTAAACTTTTCTAGCAGGAAGCTATCAACTGCTGAAATTAATTACACCACCACTGAGCGAGAAGGGTTAGCCATGGTGTACACGCTGCAGAAGTTCCACCACTACTTGCTGGGAGGGCACTTTAAAATGTTTACTGATCACTCCGCACTAAAATACCTAGTCAAAAAGCTAGTGTTGGGGGCAAGGATATGCAGATGGCGTTTTCTGTTTCAAGAATATGATTTTGAGATCATAGTAAAGCCAGGGAGAATAAACAAAGGTCATGATCACTTGTCGAGGTTGGAACATGGCGAAGAGCCGACCAGTTTGGAGGATGAACTACCGGATGCACAACTATTGGCCATTAGGAAGATCAATGACCACTTCGCCGAGATAGTCTAGCTCCTATCAACATGTATAACACCTAGTGAATATACAATTTCCCAGAAGAAACAACTAGTAGTGCGCGTTGCCAACTTCTCACTTATAGTTGGACATCTATACAAGATAGGACTTGACAAGATATTAAGAAGATGTGTTATGAAGGCATAATGACCACTGATCCTTACAAAATCTCATGAAGGCATCACAGGAGGGCATTATGCAGGAAAATAAATTGTGCATAAGGTTCTAAGAGTTGTCCTTTGGTGGCCTACCTTACAAAGAGATGCTAAATACTATTCCAGAGCTTGCGATGCATGCCAAAGAGTTGGGAAACAATACAAAAGAGATGAAATTCCATTAGCACCACAACTGACCCTACAAGCATTTGAGAAATGGGCCATTGACTTCATTGGACCTATAAACCCACCAGGAAAGCGCACATGAGAAAGGTACATAATTATTGTGACATAATACTTGACCAGATGGGTCGAAGCAAGAGCAGTTAAGGAGTGTAGTGCAACTACAACTGTGCGCTTCATATTTGATGACATCATAACCAAGTTTGGATGCCCCAAGATCCTTATGAGTGTTCAAGGAACACATTTCATCAAAAATACAGTTGAAGCCCTGACTGAAGAATTTGTAGTCCACCATCAAGAAAATGGGACAGTTGAAGCATTCAACAAGATTTTGGAAACAACGCTAACCAAGATTTTCATTGTGAACAGGGATGATTGGGATTTAAGAGTACCAACAGTGTTATGGGCCTATAGAACCACTTGCAAGAAACTAACAATGCATATGCCTTTTAAGTTGGTATATGGTCTTGAAGTTGTTGTTCCAATGGAATATCTGGTACCAAGCCTAAGAATTGTTTCCTTTATAGATATGGATGACCTTGGCATTGATCAAGAGAGGCTTGCATAGTTGGTTGAATTGGAGGAAGATATATTTATTGCAGGATTACATCAACAGGTACAGAAGGAAAGAGAGAAGGCCTACGATGATAGGCACATCAGGAAGAAGACATTTAAACAAGGTGATCTAGTCCTGATATATGATAGCAAGTTCATATAACATCCTGGGAAGTTCATAATGCATTGGCTAGGGCCATATGAGATCGCTTATGTTATAGAGAGAGGAGTTGCGCAATTGAAGAGTCTGAATGGGGAGTGGAAGGAAGGATTAGTGAATGGGAGATGACTGAAGTTGTACTATGACAACCAGCTGCCTCACAACTCTTAGTAGAAGCGTGAAGAAAAGGGTCTAGGTACCAGGTGGAGTTGAAACTGGGTACCAGGCACAGAAAATACAGTCCACGCAAAGGAAAAAGAGGAGGCATCAAGCAGAAAGTAGAGGCTGCACTGCGTAGTCAGAAGTCGAAGTAAAAGAGAAAGACCAGATCTGAAGTACCTCAGGACGAGTCACAGGTGAGTGTTGGGGGCTTGTTAGCCCTTAGTTAGGGAAGTATGTGAATATCAAGGAAGAAAAGGGAGAATGTGAACTTCGCAAAAGAAATAGTGATTGTTACTGGGTCGAAGTGAGGAAAAGAGCAGAAAAGATGGAGCGAAGGAAGTGGTTGGACAAGGATATCGGGGATGATAGATAAGCAATAAAGAAGGATCATAAACAACTCATCAAGTGATAAAAGACAATGTTTGATGCTTTGGAGCACCATGCGAGAAGGAAGGAAAGATAGGTTGGAGAAGCCCTAAAAATACGGGTCAAGTTGACCTAGGGTTTTGGTATCTAGGGTTTTGGACACCTAGTTTTTGCCTAAGGATGTTGGTGAGCTATTGTAATGTATAAATAGAGGTCAAGAATACTTGGGTTGGGTTGGTGTCAATATTTTCATTGTTGTTATTGATCTAGTTGTTGTTGTGAGAGACTATTGTTGTGCGAGAGAGAAGTGCTAAAAGTGAGAGTCTTCTGGTATTGTAAGATCTTCAGCTGGGTGCAAAGATCAACCCTACATTTGGGTGCGTAGAGAGGGGAGAGGAAGAGAGGATAAGAAAGAAGATCTTCTAGCTAAGAGCGCATACAAGAACTGTATTCTTCATCCTAATATATTATAAAGAACAGTTATGTGGATGTAGCCCTAGAGAGAGGGTGAACCACATACATCTTGTGTTGTGTGTGATTGGTATTTTATCTCTGTCATTGATATACTGTGATTGCATTATTGTTTTAGATCTGATAAGTAGATGTACAGAATATTTCTAACCTGATAAGTGATATATGAATACTGTTTTGTTCTTGTGGTAAATCCACTTGATCTTCCCTTTGGTTATAGACATCTCTGTCCTGCAACCCCCTCATAACTGCTTTGGGTAAGACTGCATCTACTTCACAGGTATTGCCAAAAGGGCCAGTAGTTAGGGATTGTCGATGCTCTCTTGGAGATGAACCCAGGGTCTGCCCCTGTGCCAACAATCCAGTCGAGGGTATTTATGTTTTTGTGATGTAGGTTTGATCATTGCAATATTTTCACCAGTTTTAATCAATTTCTTGTATTATCTTTTCCCTCTTACACTAAGTAGCTCAGAATTGGAGGATCCAATTGAGTTGTTACAGTAGCATTGTGATGTATGTTTCATCATCGTGTTGTTATAACTGTGTTATTTAGGCATATCTTAGTGTTTGAAACCTCGGGTCCAAGAGGATCTTGTTCTTGAAGCTTTTCTTCCTTAGGCTGTTGGAAGACCGGATGTCCATAGCAGAATCTTACATTTTCTAACCAAGTCTTCTCTCTACTCATTTTACACTCAACTTCCTGACTGGAGTTAGATCAAGACCTCACTTTCTTATGATTTTCCTGGTCTAGGATTCTGAGTTAAAGTGATATTCTCTTGGGTTTGTGCCCATTCGACCACCCTTATTCATTCATTTTGACATATAAAACTTATGGGTATTAGGATTACCTCTGCTGCAATCTAGAGGTGACTTCTAGTGCTAACACCATGACAAGAGGGGAGACCCATTGTCTATAAAAAATTGGATAGACAAAGTTAGTTGTGAGCAATTTTTGTAGCTCCTCCTTGATTATGTCCTTCAGTGTCGGAATCATCTGACGCTAGGGCTGGAGAATGGGTCTGGATCCTTCCTTGATGTATATTTTTTGTGTCCATAAGTCATGATGGATTCCCTTCATTTCAAAGTAAAACCAGGTGAAGGAATCATTGTTTTTTTGTAACGCTTTAACTAGTTGTTCCTTTTGTTGTTCCATTAGCCCCTGGTTGATTTTCAAGTTTTTCTGAGGGTTGATTTATATGGTTTATGTAGGGGACCCTTGGTATTTTTTTGGTGGGAATTTGTGTTCTACAGGTGAGATTCTTGTTTAGGATAAATAATCTTATGTTTTAGGTTGCATAACATGCTAAAGAATATGTGATTTTGTTGAGGAAGAAGAAGCTATGAAATCATTGATCTCATCATCCTCTGTTTTCTCTCTAATGGATAAGTATTGATCGATAGAGAGGCCTTGATGAGATTCTTATTCTTCATCACTATCTTCTTTGTTGGCCCAAAGTGGTGTTTCAAAGTATATGGTTGGTTTGGTGGGAGGATATAGGGTTAATTTCTTCTTGGAGGTGTTGTTGGAAATGGTCATGTTGTCTGACCTAAAACCGATGTAAGCATCAGTGGTGGCCATCCAAGGCCTTCCTAGGATTAAAGGATACCCTCTTAGAGATATTTTCAATAGTAGGACCATAAATTCAGTGGGATATTCCCATGAAAATATGAAAATCGCTACATCTTCTATGGTTCCCTTTGGTTTGATGGTTGATCTGTCAGCGATTTGGAGTATGGTTGGGGTTTCCCTAAAGCATGTGATTCCTAAGGCTTGCATTTTCTCGCATGTCATGATGTTAATGGAAACACCGAGGATGATTCATTTGTTGTTAATAAGTATATTATTAATTTTTATATTAACTACCAAACTACCAGGGTCTGAGTATTTGGCTATGATAACTCCCCCCCATCATTAAATCTGAGAGTTTACCCATAACATGGACAATTTGTGGATCCTTATGTTTTCTACCAGATTTCCTTAAGAAAAGTTTGTGTACCACTTTTAAATAAATAGGCACATCCTTCATGGCTTGGAATATCAGTATTTTAACACACACATTCTTGAGTTCCCAAAAAAATTCAAACTCGGGATGAGTAAGAGTTTTCTCTAGGTTTAATATTTCTAGATAGTGTGGGTTTTGAAGTTCAGGGTGGGAATTATTTGCTTTCAAAGGTTCCTGAGATTATTTTGGTTCCAATTCTTCATTCTAGACATCCTCATTTATATCTTTAACATGAATACAAGGTTTTTCCTTGGTTAATGTCTTCCTGGATCAAAGGTGGGTATCATTGCAGTCCAGGGAAGATGTGTAATAGGTAGGGTAGCAACAAGTCCAACAACTTGCATTGGCTGGACTAGCCTTCTACTATTAGAGTTAGGGATGGATTATGTAGGTAGTTGTGGCCGAGGAGGGGTTGATGTTGTTAGGGACCTAACCTCCCTAACCCCTCACGTAGGTAGAATAATATATTTTCCATGTAATAAAGGCCAATATTAATAAGGAAGAATACATCAAATGTAAGAATACCTAATAGAAGATTCTGCTCCTAGAAGATCTTCTTATAGAGTGTTCTTTTGGCAGATAGATTTAGTATAAATAGAAGTCAAGGACATGATAAGTTTTGTCTTGAGAATTGTTGTAATAGAGCATTTCTCTAATGGAGGTTGCCCCCTCAAGCAGGCAAGTGAACATTATTTTCTATCAATAAAGGCATTATTTTAGTGTTGTGGTTTCATCTATTGTGTTGTTCCACTATTATTCTCTGCAATATTTCTAATTTCAGCTATTATAATAGATCAAGTACCTTACAAGTGGTATCAGAGCACTTTCCTTGGTAGAAAATTGTGGGTTATTTTTTTTCAGGGTAGATACATATTCTGACATTTTAAAGCTATAGAGATATATCATTCAATGCAAAAATATGTGATCAGGGAAGCATACACATAGGAACTACAAGTGGTACTTAAGCACACATTGTTGGCCACCCTTGTAACCCCTACTGATACCCCTTCGATTGGTAGTGCATCAGAAAAAACCTGTATATGGATTGACCTAGATATCATGAAGCCCTCCATAGATAAACCAATCAGTCGTTTGAATACAATAGTGCTATTGAGAACAACACTCGTGAAGATACTCTCTAGTATCTGGGTAATAAGGTAGTACGACTAAGGGAATGGTCTAGCCTCCTTAGTTGGTCCCTAAGATATTGGGTTGAGTACTACTGTTGTACCGTGCACATACATCAGAGAGATATAGCACATGGAAAACCCTTATCTATAGAAACCTTGAATACCCTAACCCTTGGGACATAAACATAAAAAAAACAGACAAGATCCATTTCTGTGCAAATTTACCTCCTGCATTTTGGTTGCAAAATTACTACACATTTTTTCCTGTTAAGAATTGGGGCCTTTCAACACTGGAGTATTCTTCATATCGGAGTATAACTTTGTAGGAGTTAAAAAAAAAAATTGGATCCTGCTTGAACCATTATTTCATCCCTATCCCATTGGATTCCCATATTCACCCCAATCACAGTCATACCTATCATTTTTCAGCAAAAACAATATCCATGGACCTGACCCCCTTCCAACCCCCTTATTTGGGACTTAACCCATTGGATTCCCCTTGTCACCCTGATCATCGTGATACCCTTGACCCATAACCCATTTTTTGTGTGGTCCCAACCATCCCTTTATGGTTCCCCCTTCATCATGGCCAATACCCATAGCTAGGATCTTGAATCCCACCTCAATACCTTGTCCTTTGATTCCACAGAGGCCCAGAAGGAAGTGTGGCGAATCAGTGCCAATATTATAACCATCAATAAAAAAATTCATTCCAACATAGACACAAAAAAGGAAACCTTGAAACAAGACCTCTCTATCTGGATTGAATCCTTCACTGGCCAAATCTGCGCCAATTTGAATATCACTGGAGACCTTACCTCCTCTAACCCACCTTCTCACCCCGAAGGTGAAACTTCCTCAATTTCCTAGCCTTTTCATCCCCATCACTTTCAGCATGACATATGCCTTCCACGAGTGGATGTGAACAAATTTTATGGCTCAGATCCCACAAGCTGGGTAACTCAAATGGAACACTATTTCTCTTTGTATGACATTACGGATGAGTTGGCCAAAATTTGGTATGGTGTTCTCCATCTAGATTCAGAACATTGGAAATGGAGAAAAAATTCCCACCAAGGGTATGTGGCTTGGACATAATTTGTTGCAGATCTTTATGAATGTTTTGACACTAACACCCACCATTTAGGCCATTTGACAAAGTTGAAACAATCTGGCACAGTGGAAGACTTTATAGCTTCTTTTGAGCGATTGGCTTTCCGCATTGAGGGCATGTCTGATGCTTTTTTCTGAGAATACTTTATCAGTTGCCTCAAGGATGAGATATGTTCCCACATTCTCATGGCTCGCCCCCAGATTCCTTAGATACTAAAAGAACTAAGGAAGAACAGTAGGTTATCTCTTCTAAAACCAAAAAACCCTCATTTATTCCTCGCACTAAACTAGTCACTCCCACTCCTCCTTCCACTCCATTAAAGATCCAGAAATTGACTCGAGTAGAAATGGTTGAACACCAACTCAAGGGCCTTTGTTATAATTGTGATGACAAATATTTTCCTGGGCACAAGTGTAAGAAACAAAATATTTTTATGGCCATCTCTGAGGATGTTTCTGAAGAAGAGGTGGAGGCTCCCCCTGTGGTCGAGTCACCTGAACCCACTAACCTGACTCCACCCTCAGAGCCCCCAGAAGTTGAATCGGTCATTTCCTTAAATTCTCTCATTGGATTCTCTACTCCCCAAACCCTCAAACTAATTGGTTACATTAAGCATCGGAAGGTCATCATCCTCATTGATAGTGGTAGCACCCATAATTTTATTCATCACCACATTGCCCAAGAAACTAATTGGTATATCCGAGCAGTCAAAAAATTTCTAATCATGATTGCCAATGGAGGGTCCATGAAATGTGGGGGATGTTGTGAAAATGTGAATCTCCAAATTGGTCAGTACCACATGAAATCTCATATGTTTGTTATTGACATGGGTGGTTGTGATAATGTGCTTGGTGTCAAATGGTTAAGGAATATGGGTCCCATTCTCATGGATTTTAAGGAATTAACCATGCAATTAAACCAAGATGGAAAACAATATAAGTTATGAGGAATCATAGCAAATTACCCTGAGATCACCAGTTCCCATTGCATGTAAAATATCCTAAAAAAAGGTCATTCTGACATTATTGCACAACTCCATTCCGTTCATGCCATTGAGACACCATTTGTGTCTCCTAGCCTCCAATCCATCCTCTCTGAACATCAAGTTGTTTTTTACACTCCCCATGGAATTACTCCTTCTCATGGTGTTCATGATCATTCCATTCCCCTCATCCCTGAAAACCTTCCTATGAATGTTCATCCCTATCATCATCCATTTTCTCATAAAAATGAAATTGAGAAAATTGTTCAAGAATTGCTTGTTGCAGTCATTATCCATCCTATTACTAGACCCTATTCTTCTCCTATATTCATGTTACTTAAGAAATAAGGATTTTGATGCATGTATCCCTACTGTTTCACCCTCAACAAACTCACCATCAAATAAAAATTTCCCATTCCTATGATTGATGATCTCTGGGGTGAATTAAGTGGTGTGCAATTATTTACTAAAATTGATCTTTGCTCTGGATACCACCAGATACGTATAAAAGAGGCATGCATTCCTAAGACTGCATTTCGAAATCATGAGGGCCACTGTGAGCTCTTGGTCATTCCCTTTGGCTTGTGTAATTCCCCCTCCACTTTTTAAAGCCTCATGAATCATGTCTTCCATCCTTTTCTCCGTCATTTTTTCTTAGTTTTCTTTGATGATATTATTATCTATAGTAAAACCTGGACAACCCATCTTTTCATGTGGATTGAGTTCTTCATCTACTCTCTCGGCACCAACTTTTCCTCAAACAATTAAAATGTGCTTTTGGAGCCTCAGAAGTTGACTACTTGGGTTAGATTGTTGTCAAGGAGGGTATCAGGGTGGATCCTAAGAAGATTGAAGCTATGTAGGATTGGCCTTGCCCTAAGACTCTGAAAATATTTTGTGGTTTTATGGGTTTAACAAGCTATTATCGCCAGTTTGTTAAGAATTGTGGAAATATTGTGGCACCTCTCACTGCTCTCCTTAAAAATAATTCTTTCACTTGGACTCTAATAGTTGATCAATCCTTTCAAGCCTTGAAGGTGGCTATGTGCACCACTCCTATCTTGGCCCTTCCTGACTTCTCAAAGACCCTTTTCTTTGAATGTGATGATTCTAGGACAGGAATTGGAGCAATTCGTATGCAATATGGTCGGCCTTTTGCCTTTACTAGAAAATAATTTTCAGAGCGACAATTGGTCCAATCAATCTATTAAAAGGAAAATATGGCTATTATGCATGCAGAGGATCTTTGGCACCCATATCTATTGGGGAAACACTTCCAAATTAAGACAGATCATCAGAACCTCAAGTATTTTCTAGAGCACCATCTTTCATCCCCAGAAAAAAAAAAAAAAAATGGGTGACTAAGCTATTTGGATATGATTATGAGATCATTTACAAGAAAGGAAAAGACAATGTGATTGTTGACACTCTTTCAAGAAAATATGAAGATGAAGGGTCCCTTTTTCCCTTCTCTTTCATTCTACCATATTGGCTTCAAGATGTTCGCCAAGAATGGCTGGAAGATCCCAAAATGTTGTATTTGATCCATAAATTGCAAGAAAATTCTCCAGATCCTCTAGGGTACTCTTGGCACGATGATGAGCTTCGCTACAAAGGTCGTGTGTATTTAAGTAAACAGTCACAACAATCATGGTGGTTGTTGATCGTCTTTCCAAGTATGCTCATTTTTGTTCTCTTCAACACCCATTTACTACCTCCATTGTGGCTCAATGTTTCATGGATCATATCTTCAAGCTTCATGGCATGCCTAATTCTATTGTTTCTAATAGATATCCCACTTTCACCAACAATTTTTGGCAAGAATTGTTCAGGATATAGGGCACACAATTGCATCTCAACACCACCTATCATCACCAGACTAATGGTCAAACTAAATTTGTCAACAAGTGTTTGAAAACATATTTGAGGTATTTTTCATCTGAAAGGAAAAGTCAGTGGGCTCAATGGTTACCCCTAGTTGAATGGTGGTAGAAACTTCTTACCATACAGCTACTCGTGTGACTCCTTTTGAAGAAATATATGGACAAAATCCACCTTCAGTTCTCTCACATATGCCCAACGTCTCCAAGGTCCAGGAAGTTAACCAAGATCTTATAGTTAGAGAGGCTATTCTCCATACCCTCAAAGAGAATTTGGTCATGGCTCAGAATCGCATGAAGCAACAAGCAGATCAAGGTCACTCAGAACGTCAATTTGCTGAAGGGGAATAGGTGTTTCTTCAACTAAAACCTTATAAGAAGACTTCACTCAAGGCTGAACATTGTCAAAAAATGGCACCCAAATTTTATGGTCCTTATACAGTTCTCAAGTGCGTGGGAAAAGTGGCCTATCAATTAGCTTTTCCCAATCATTCTAAGCTCCATCCTATTTTTCATGTCTCATGATTAAAGAAGGTGATTAGAACTAAGTGTCAAACTTAAACCAATCTTCCTGAGCTGGATGAAGAAGGCTCCATCACGTTGCATCCACAAGCAATCTTGGACTAGTTTTGTTGGTTGTGGAGCCTGATTATCTTCCTGATGCATAGGTCCTTGCTTTCAGTCGTGTTTATGCCCCATGAAGTATTTACACCCCAGAAGTATGTACACTCTTCCATGCGGGGGAGTGCAGAGGGGGGGTACCCCCTCTGCGGGGTCTGGGGGCAAGCGGGCCCCCAGTGGGGGTTCGGGGGCGAAGCCCCCGAAGAAAAAATTTTCTTATAAAAGTATATTGTAATTTCATTGTAAATCTGGACTGTTCATTACAAGGTCGCAGATCTAACGGTAGAGATTATGTTAGGGTTTTTTCCCTAGAAGGCAACCCTCTTTTATGAGGGAAATGTATTGCGGCTATGTATGAGGGTGAATATTGTATTCTGAGAGAGGAGACTGTGAGAGAAAGAAGAGGAAGTTACAGCGGGTTTTGCTGTAGGTTGTATCTCTTCATTTGTTGGATAATAATAAAGGAAGGACCTAGCAATTTCTCTGGTGGACGTATCCCACACTGGGTGAACCATGTAAATCTGTGTCTCTCTTGTATTGTGTGTCTTCTGTGTTTTTGTTTCTGCATTTGTTTTATTTTATTGCTCCGCGGTCCTATTTTTCTAACAACTGGTA